>JAHLJT010002630.1:54481010-54675124 GCA_031308135.1 Acheta domesticus
TAACTTTGTCGTCAATAGACGTCTGTTGGTACACTAATTGCCACGGCGCACGGATGCTGTTGGAAAGAAAATTAACTGCATTGAAATGTTTGTAGTCACGGTACGAAATAATTTTTGGCTTGTACTTAGGGCAGTTCATTGAATATGACAAGTACAACAAATCATGCCTGGATATTCCAGGAACCGGAATCTGTCCGTAAACTATTGCCTTGTCAGGCTCCGAAACAATGACATGATCAATCCAACTTTCACTATTTGAGGAATAATGAGTTGGATTTAATTTGAGAATATGCAAATTCAAAGATTCAAAAGTTTTCACGAAATTACGTACGGTGTGATTGTCTGTATTTACTAAATTGCAATTAAAGTCCCCCATGATGATGACGTTATCGTAATGACTAATAACAGCGGAAAGGTGTTCTTCCAGCACTTTTAATGTTCCGGTTTTCGGTGGCCAATACACTACTATAGCTAGGCAACGTTTTAGACCTATCCTAATTTCTACAAATAAAAATTCCAAACCAGTCGACTCTGCAGCGGATGAATGTACAACTTTGTGTTTTAAATCATTCCGTATATACATGGCTACACCACCACCCGATTTATTAGTGCCTTTCTCAGTAAGAATATTACGATCTTGACGTACTATTGTATAACCTGGTATCGCGACGACGTTGGATGAAATAGATGGTTTCAACCACGATTCGCTAATCATTATTATATGAACGTTTATTTCCGAAAATATTGCAAGAATTTCATCATGATGATTTCATCAAATGACTGTGCATTTATGTGCACTGTATTCAGACGACGAGGAAAAATGGCCAAAGTCTCTTTCAATTTCTCGAGGGTTGTGGGATTTCCGCTCCCAGGTAGCGAGGAGCTTAGCGGGGTGCATAATTCTAAATCGTAACCAGCTATATCCTGGGGCCTCAAATTGAGGCTTCTCATTGGTCAGAATTTTATAGCTGTTCCAAGTAGTAGGCTTGGTGAACACCAGATGGCACGAGCAAAACAATTCTTTGCGGATTGGCATGAATTGCGAGACTCGACTCCTGGAGCCCTATTCTGTACAGTCGAACCGACCCCGATCGGTATCGTTAGCGTTGGTTACCACTGGTTACCGTCGACTGTCGGTATGAGCTATTCTGTACGTTCCCGTAACGACAGCTTGACGCTTCTAGGCGTCGGTGGAAACGATGAAAATCGCTATCGCGACCGACGGCTTGGGTCCCCGTCGATAGGTTCTTAACGACGCGTTTCTGTGAGACGACGAATTGTTGATTGTACGTGATCCCGCTGTTTTTCTTCTTATACAGTATAGAAGAACTTAGTAGAGTACTAGTAGAACGTAGCAGAATAAGCTTTTACTGTTGTAGCGGCAGTTGTGAAAAAGGTTTTGAAGGAAGTAAAAAATTGATTTATTTGCTGTGTTTGATTGTAATTTTGGGAGGTTATTTTTAAGGAATATTGATTTCTATGTTTATTATGGCTCCCCTGCCTTTTTGAAAGTCTTGAATATAAAAAAATACGTTGCTTGGATTTTATTATTTATCTATTTCTGAGGTAAATGTAATATTAGGATTATAATCATTGAATAATTTTAAAATATTTGTAATGTGTTATCCACGTGTAATGAGTAATGTATCAACCACATATTTTCAATAGAGTAATAGGTCAGTTTTTCTCATTATCTTTTTTCATGTTGTCTGATTACTACTTCCAAAATAACTGTCGTGTGCACATCAATAGGGGTTCCGTCTATTGGTTGATAAAAATTATTTTTGAATGTAAAAGTAATGTTATTAAGAATAAGTGTTATAACTCTTTAATAAATACACATAGATTTGAAATAATAAATAACTTTTTTCATTAAGGTGTTACTAATCTTTGTAAAATAAGCACATATGGAATAGATTGAAACTGTAATGATTATACTTTGGTGCACGGGGGTGTGAATGGAATAGATTGAAACTGTAATGATTATACTTGGTGCACGGGGGTGTGTCATCCAAATGGAATATCTCATGGTATTTCGCGCCGTTCTCCGTTGTGCCGCCAGGATTCGCATGATCGCCAGCTTAATGCAGTCGCGATCATGCGACTCCTAGCGGAACAATCGAAAACGACGCGAAATACTAGGAGATATGACATTTTATTGACACACCCCAGTGTGCCAAGAAAGAAAAACCGAAGTATAGAGCTAGGATTTTGATGATTTTGGATCTTAGTTTTCGTTCTTGAGAAACACTTTTTCTTTCCTACTAATATATTTCACAGTATTTTGAGACGTTTAACATATTTGACAGGACATTTTTTTGTGGTTGAAAAGTCATTTTTTAGTTTTAAGGTCATTATTTGGTAATTTTTACTTTTTTCAATAGTTTTATTTCAATTTTTTAGTACTTACGTGCTCCTACCTGAAAATTGTCAATCATTTGTAATTGAAAATTTAAAAAAGTATCTTTGACACATTGTAACTCATAATTCAAAAGAACTGCGCTTTCCACGATTCACATGTTGCCACCAAAATTCTCCATGGTGATTGGCTAAAACCCCACTAGCCTCGCGCAGGGTCCTTCCTCAAACCCGTTTCATTTACGCCAGCGATCGTCGTCGCTTGCACCGATAGATGTCGCTAAGACGGAACTACAGAATTGCTCTCAACGGTAGAGTCCGTCGGTGCAAGCGACAACTGTCGGTATCGTTCCGGGTCCGACGGCTGTCGGTTTCATGTACAGAATAGCGCTCCTGCTGCCAGCCAGCGGCAGCAGCCGGCAGCAGAATTGATTCAAGGCTTACGACGAAGGGTTATATTTGTATAAGGATTCATAAAATATTTTTCTAGCGGAGTAAGTACACATTACCATTGTAAGTACACGTGATTTTTCGTAAAATATAATTTACCTCTAGTTTTGATGAAAGGTTTTCTGAAATCGTATCGTATAGAGGATGTAATCAACTCGGCTAATAGAACCTTGGGGTTTAGTAGAAATTTACGCTCTATTCCAGTAATGAAAACACTGTTTGTTACATTAGTCCAACCTCAACTGAAATAAGAGAGTATCATCTGGTCGCCAGATGCTAGGAACTACATAAAAGCCTTGAGTCCTGCCAGAGGAGATTCAGCAAATACTTAATTTTTACAATAACTGGTTACTATCCTCCTAGAGGCATGTTGTTTATACCATATATTTCGTCTTCTAAGCTTGGAGGACAGGCGCAAATCCTTAAAATATAACCCTTCATCGTAAGCCTTGAAACGCAGAAAGACAAACAGAACTATACAAGATCAAAGCTGCTGCCGCTGGCAGCAGGAGTCGAGTCTCCCAATTCATGCCAATCCGCAAAGAATCGTTTCACTCGTGCCATCTGGTGTTCACCAAGCCTACTACTTGGAACAGCTATAAAATTCTGACCAATGAGAAGCCTCAGTTTGGGGCCTCAGGATATAGCTGGTTACGATTTAGAATTATGCTAGCGGGGTCCTGGCAGGCGAGGGGCCACCAGCATTGGAATGTGGTTTCTGCGAAGGGTTTAACACAGGCCCCTGCTACGCGCATGGCTGTAGGTATCGGAAACTGTGGCAAATAGAAGGCCACCTTCAGTCGCCATTTTGTTGGCAACTGAAGGCGGGAATTCGAATTGTAGTACGGATTCGAATGAAAGTTTTTCGTCTAAATTTTCTCCCGTTTCGTATATTCAAGATTTAACATAGAACCGCATGTGGAATGGTGCAACAAGGATCAATGTCAATATTCTAAGTTTGATAGAATGGGTGGTTTTCTCTTTTGGCAGAACATCACAACTTCTGTATATTTCACTATTTCTAGTAAGGTAATAAGTTTTAAAACTTCGTAATATTACTCATAATTTGGCCAGTACAGTTGTATTAAATCTGATTTGTTTAAACCTTTTTTTAATGACATTGGCCCTTTTTGACAATTCCAAACATAGGCCTTTCACTTGACATAAGCCTCACTTAGCTGTATGAAGGGGAGGATTAGAGTATTTCAAGTATATTGCCCATTTATTCAATGTATAATGGGTTAAAAATTAAATAGGTCTTAAGTTTTATCCATTCTTTATTTTCATTCAATAAATAAAGTTGCATAAGCCATGACAATGGTTTCGACCAGCAAGAATAGCAATTTTTGTGCAAGAACAGTAGAGAACTGTTGGGTTGTGTGAAACTGTCATTTGAATACTTTTGTTTTATTAAGTGAAAACCTATTTGTCATGTATTTAGAATACAATATTACGTAATAATAAAGACAAGAGAAATTACATGTAGGAGCAGAACTATAAACATTGCAAAGACAAAAATTACTAAAATGATTCACGTTCGACATCCAACTTAATGTCACTTTCATTAGTTTTTCCCCTTCATTAATGTTGTTTAGAAATGCTTAAATGCTTCTGTTGGTTGGATGTATGAATGGTAGATCAGTCACAGACAAGAAATTGCTATCCAAGGACCTACAAGGATCAACATTGGCAGCTATTCATGGGCCCACATTTTAATACTATTTCTGTGAAGCCTTTTTATAATAATTTCATGCCGTTAATTATACATCAAATACCAACATTTTATTGATTATTTTCAAGATAAATCTATTTGCACAAAAACTATAGTTTTCAGTTTTAAAAAAATAATTTAATATCTTAAAATACAAAATGCTATAATAACTTATTTATTCTGAGATCCAAATGAACCATTTAAATAGAAATTGTTTATGAAATAACATTTTGAAATCAAATCGGTTGCTTTTTATCTAATAATTCACATTCATATTTTCAATTTCCTAACATCTCTACTGAAACAAACATCCTATTGGCCCTTCTTACACTGTCACAATGACAAAACAATCTTAGGGTATTGTAAAGATTGGTAGTGAAATGAGGAGATAGGATAGACTTTTGAATTTGGCTTTTCTCACACTGAAAGAAGGAACTTTAAAGCACATATTGGACATACACACTAAACATCACTAGACTGTCATTGGCCCTTCTTGCACCAAGCAACAGATTTAATAGTGAAAGCTTTTTTCTTATAGGACAGGAATATTAATATCTTAATAAAAATACCTCGAGTTTTTTAGGAAATCTGTAAAGCTATCCATCCAGCTTTATCATATACTAATCATTTAATATTCAGCAATTGAATGCAAGAAATTTCAAATAATACAAGTACTTTAAAATTCAACACTTAAAAGTAACTGCACACTTCGGCATATAGGAGAAATGGGGGATATTAGGGTAATTTCAATTTAGCTGATTTGTTTTCCAGTTGTTCTATTTTCTTTTTAGTGTTATACATTTCTCCACGTACTACTGGAGGTGTTATTTTAATAGTAGTTAAGATATCGAGAGAAAAAACAACAATTTTTTGTCTAACTCCATCCCCTATTTTTATTATCATTCAACTTCAGAGCTTTTTTTCTTTTCATTTCCACCAGAAAGAAAGCTCAGAGTAATAAGGCATACACTCTCAACAAGCATGGAAAAGAAAGTAATACCCAGAAAGCTAATAGAGGTAATAAAAAGCTTGTATGAAGAAACTCTCATATATGTGAGTCTTCCGAATACAAAGAGAAGACAGTATTTTAAAATAACTCAAGGGGTTAGACGAGGGTGTCCACTATCATCTACATTGTTCAGTATATATCAACGCACTTCTCTTAGAATGGAAGAATGATTTACACAATGAAGGAATTTCAATAGGAAAGAATACTAAAATCAACATGCTCTTGTTGATTTGGTAGCTCTAAAACTATGCAACATGCATAGTTTTGGTCACTAACTGTGAAGATGACCTCCAGAAATTAACCTTTAAATTACAAAGGAGGGCAATGTATCATAATTGTAATATAGCGATCAACAAAAATAAGGCTATGGCTTTCAGAAGTAAACATCCCATAAGAACAAAAATAGTAATAAGCAACATTACTATCGAACAAGTATCAAACTTCCAATATTTAGGATGCAATGTAAGATATCTGAATGACATTGACGTGTAACAAAAGGTATCTAAATTTCAAGCCATCGGCGGCACTATCAAACGAACACTTGGAAAGAAAGCACGCAAATTACTACAACACCCTCGAGAAACGCTCACGATCACACAATAAGTATTTCTTACTCTTCACAGTACACTCACAATTTTGCCAACAAAATGGGGTAGGCGTACCCTTTCAATCTACAGTGGGAACACTAGCGCTCATGAACACTCTAGTTCTTCTTACTAACTCTATGGTTTAACATAACGAAAGTGCTTGGAATATTCTCTTTTCCTAGCAAGTTAGAAAGCTCAAACTTACTCAGTACTTTTCCTACTGTGTTGAAAAATATTTTTTTACAATAAAATAGAGGACTTTAACAACTTAATATAAAAAACAAACATGTCATTGTTTGTTATGTAATGATATTGTCAATATTTGATTTATTTCGAAATAACTTTCATAAATTATTGTAAATATTTCTCAAGCAATATGTTTAAAAAATGGAGGTTACGCATGGAAGAGATTATTCTTTATATGAAATATTTAATATCAATAAATTATATTTATTATGTTATTGAAAATAACTTATAGAGTGACGACGAGTAACATTGCCAGAGGTGAAACATTGCCACAAGTTTGATAAATTTAAGTAGCTCAGTCTGTATGAATTTTCTGGCAGTGTGAATTTATTCGCTGGCTGTGTTCCCCTAGTTAGCTACATCTCTTAGAAATATTGTATACAACCGTTTGTTGCATTGGGCTACAGTTGTATCCTAAAATGTCCGTAAATGTGTGTGGCGTATTGTGATGCACCCAAATATTGTAATCGAAACTTCGTTAATTTTGGATTAATTGAGTTGAAATAAACAACATAGATGAGTAAATATGTCATATCCTAGGCATGCTATGTCGTGACTTAATAATTATTAATTATAAATAAGACAAAATGTATTAATAGCATATACTAGTTTCAGGGTAACATTGCCATACTTGCCATCTTGCCCCTACATTTATATTCTTTGAGAAAAATTCTTACATTGTAACAATTGACATTTATGAGTTTATATGCAATTTATAAAGCATATGACTTATAAATTGCAAATTTTGATTAATTACATTTGATTCAAAATTACTTTTTTGTTGACGCCGTGCTTGCACTGTAACTTTGAGAAGCACATCATTACATTAATTTACTTTGTATTGTTTTTCAAGGGAATAATAATAATAATAATAATAATAATAATAATAATAATAATAATAATCACAACAACAATGTCTTTATTAATGGGGAGGCTCAGGCCATAGGGCATGCTCTTCCGCCTAACCATTCAATCTACATTAATACAGAATAGTAATATTTTAAGAGGGGGAAGACCACCTGTACATTTACGTCTGGGAGAGCAAAACTAGGGACCATCCCGGCATAAGCCTTAAGCGATTGAGTAAACCCAGAAAACCTCAATCAGGATGGCGGCTTAAGGCCGAACATTTTAAACAACAAAGAGAGAAATGGAAGAGAGAGGAAACATAGATGGAAATGAAGAAGAAAATCCGAAAAAGAAGGAAGAAAGGAGAGAGACTAAAAGGAGACTAACTGCACATTTATGACTGGGAGTGCAAAATAAGAGACCATCCCGGCGTACGCCTTAAGCGATTGGGTGAACCCAGAAAAATCTCAATCAGGATGGCGGCTTAGGGCTGAATATTAATAGAGCAGAGTATGATATACACAGTAGTGAAAGAGAAGAGAAAGATGTTCAGAGGAGGGGTCATAAAGAAAAAAAATGGGAAAATTTATGAGAGAAAGGGAAGGGAGAAGAAGCAAGAAAAGGAGGAAGAAAAAGTAAGCGGAAGGAGTGAAATTATTCCAGAGACGTTACATCAAGCTACATTCGGTTTACATGAGCACTTCACATAAGTATAAAATCATTTTTAACACAGGAGAAATAAAATACAAAATTGGTTAATAGAAACAATAATTTAAAATACAATATTGACAGTATTCAGGAACAATATAAAAGTATAATAGGATCCTAACATCAAATTGTATTTATACCAATAAATTGCAATGACGATTATGATGATGATACAAAAATAGCCTCAAGTATAAGTACATTTTATCTGGAACGTCGCTCATTTTATCTGGAACGAAGAAAATGTTAACAGCCATTCTGCATGCCATTATTCCTTACCCATGTGGTTAATTCATTTTTGAATTTACGGAAATTATTTGAATGTTTTAGACTCGCTGGTAGTTTATCCCAGGTTCGGATAGCTGTAATGGTGAATGATCTACTAAACGAAGTCGTGTTGTGACGTGATACACAAAGCAGAGCTGAATCACGAGCTCGATTTAATTTCAGAGAATTGAAGTTACTTATAAGGCGTGTTACATGTGTACCGTTTAAAAATTTTATAAAGAAGAAGTAGAGAATGAAGTAACCGTCTTTTGTCTAGAATAAGCATTTGAAGTTTGTCGAAAAATCCGATACATGGTTGTATTTCCTTAGATCAAAATTAAATCGTAGGCATGCGTTCAGGTTTACTTGAAGTTTACGTTGTAATTTAAATGTCATGTTGGCCAGAAGAAAGTCACAGTAGTCGAAATAGGGCATAATAAGTGATTTGATGAGTCTCACATGTGCTAGTTGATAAAACTGTTCGTAGGTGTTTCAGGGAATGCATTGAGGCAAAAACTTTACGGCAGGTTCAATCTACATGAGAGTTCCAGCTGAGGGTGTTGTCGATAAGCACACCTAGGTTCTTGACTTCTGATCATTAACGTAGAACAGTGTCATTTATATAAATTTTAGGCAGAGCAGTAGATGATATTTTACTCATAGTGCTTTTCAAACTGATAATCATGCACTGTGACTTATTTGGGTTTAACTGTAAGACTAGAGACGCTGCCCAGTTGTTCAGTGTTATCAAATCTTCATTAATTTTTTGTGCGAGTGCGAAGAGGTGAGACGGGTGACCGCTTAGGTATATCTGAAGATCCTCCGCATAAATTTGATTACGGCAATATTTAAGCGCATTACCTACGTTATTTACATAGATTAAAAAGGCCAGTGGCCCTAACACAGTGCCTTGAGCAACTCCGCGGTTAAGTATCAAGTCACTTGAGCTGCGGCTACCGGATACCACTCTTTGGGTTCTTGAAGTTAATTGAGAAACCATGTACGTGTGTGCTGTGCAAATCCCATGATTTTTAGTTTTGCGAGCAAGATGTCGTGATCTACGGAATTGAACGCTTTGCTGAAATCCAGAAAAATCAAAATAGTTATATTACTGTTATCTATTGACTCTCTCGCGTCGTCAATAACGTTTAGTAGCGCAGTTCCAGTATTCCTACCAGAACGGAAACCTGACTCCTGATCATTTAAAAGTGACTTTTTTAGATACTGTTCAGTTTGCTTCCGGACGACTTTTTCGAGTACTTTAGAAATAATTGGGAGTTTACTAATTGGGCGGTATTCAATAGTGTTTTTGTTTGATGCTGTCTTGGGAATAGGATGCACGAGCGCAGTCTTCCAGGATAAAGGGTATTGTCCGCTCATTAGTGAAAAAATTATTATTTCGGTGATGTTTGGGTAAGTTACATCTGGGCTATTTTTTAGCAGTTTGGCAATTATAGCATCGGAATCTCAAGCATTTGATTTGAGACTTTGAAAGATCTTGATTACATCCTCATGTTCAACGGACGAAAAGAAAAAAATCGTCTTTGGATTTTGTTTCTGAGTTTGGAGAAACGCGAGGGATTGCCTTTTCAAGTTACTGTCAAATGAAGGAACGTTATTTATAAAACTATGATTTAGTGATTCTAAGGAGGTATTCGTATCAATTTGAGGATAAGATTTGCCTATCCTAGATTTTTCCAAATCGTTTTCGAGTCTTTTCGGTTCTGCCGAAGATGGTGTGGTAGCATTTAATTTTAGCGTTGCGACATTTCTGCGTGACAATTTCTGAGCATTTTGTATTGTTTTTAAGTAGTTTGCATTTAGTTTTCCGGAAAATAGCACGCACTGCATCTCTATCTTTCATTAAATTTCGAATTTCATCGGTTAACCATGGTGCAGGAGGGCGAGTTCCGCGCGATATTTTTAAAGGCGCGTGCTGATCATACAGCTGTGTAATTAAGTTAGTGAAAATCGCAACTTTAGCGTCCAGTGATTCTTCTTCGTGAACAAGGTGCCAAGGAAGTGTCATATCCATCTATATTAAATGTTTGTTTATCGAATTTTGAAAAATCACGGTATTCGATTATGTGAGGTGAGTATTTAGGGAACTTCGGGTTGTAAACAAGATAAATTAGATCGTGTTTTGAAATCCCAGGAACTGGAAATTGACCGTGATTTCGAACCTTGTTTATATTAGACATTATAATATGATCGATCCAAGTTTCCGTGCTCTTTGAATGATGTGTTGGTGCTAGATTGGGAATGCCATCTAGACAAATAAAAAAAATACTCTCTCAGGTTTACAAACCAATGACAAAGTTAAAATGCACTAAGCAATGGAAAGAGGAGCTAGTGGAAAATTAAGTAGGAAAAAGTTACTGAACAATATGGAATTAGCAGGTTCACTTTAAATGACATGGATGAGTGTGTTATGCCAAAACACTATTTTGTTGCTGAGATTCCCTGACTAAATATGAAAAGGAGAAAGCACTTTTATCCTATCGCATTTTTCCACAATGTAAAACAGTTAATAAAACTAATTTTAGAGTTTTCAAAATAGTATTTATCCCTATTTAGTGCATTTAAAGGATCAAAAACCAAAGACTAATAATGTTCTGGTGCTTATTTATGTATTTCTGTTTCCTACCCAACTTTCACACATTTAAACATTGCCAGAGACTTTGAAATAAATAGAGGTGGCAATGTTTGACCTCTGTTGGGTAACATTGTCACTTTCCTTCCTTTTAAAAAATAATAAAATATTTCAAATTATGAAAGCTGTGACTACAATATTTTGAAGAAACATTGTACATTTGTGAAGGATTAAATTGTCGAAATAAATATTCTGAAGATTGATGCAACAAAGGGGAACTTCATAAGAATGATGCGGCAAAGTTATCCACCGTTACCTTAAAATGTATTCTAGTATAAAAGCAATTATTTATATTCAGCATATTGTCATACACATTCATGTTTACCACTTCCAATTGTCAGTAAAGTTTGGGGCTGCCCAAAAAGACGCCAGGAATAATACTTGATTGTAAACTGCAGATATGATACGAGGGTTAAAAGATGCTAGCCATACCGTTCGTCCCTCAGCGGTTGGCAGCGTATACTGTTATGGTGTTATTTTTTGTGGGGGGGGGGGAGGTTATACCGAGGTCATTTGCTCATTTATTCACTTGTAAAATTCCCCTTGAAGCAAAGGAAAATAGTTGTTGAAAATATATGTACGTATTTGGCACGTTGGGGTCGGATTGATCCGACTTTTGCCAGCTAGTGGTGTTCCCTGACCTGAGTCCTGTTACTTGCTCGCTACCGCTTACGCAGTAGAGAGAGAGATATGTCCAAACCTTACCTTCTAGCTAACGCCCTATAAGCCTTCTACCTATTCTAGTGAAAACAGCAGAAAAAGTAATTCTAAAGAGGCTAAATTTATTTCTAAGAAAATTAAAGATTATTTTTGGTTTTCTCTTATATTTGGTTTTGTTTCTAAACATTCTTCTTGCCGTCGACTCCTCAGATTAACAGAATTCATTCATTCCTTATTCCAAAAACAGCACCACACCATATTGATGATTCTTTGACTAATATTTTACGTGGGGATGCTCAGCATCTGAGCGTCCCCTGACGCTACGCCACTGGTGTTTAGGCAAGATGCGACAGTTAAACTTCAGATAAAGGAAAATTGACAATGTTTTTGATCATTCACTAGGGATTTGTGATTTTTATGATAAAATCGAAAAAGTAGCTACCCACTATCGTCCTACATGCGTTAAAAGGTTTTAATATTTATTTTCGACGACTGTAGTCATTTATTAATGGTATATGTTTGAACTAGCGTACTGGGCGAGAACTCTCGCATGTTAAACCCCATCCTTTCCCTACCCCTTTGTCTATCCTTTCTATTAAGAAGTACCGTTGTTAATGAAACGTGTTTATTTGTTTAAAAAATGTATAAATGTAACTTCAAATGAACTTACAGAATATCAAACAAAAATTATAATACAATTTATGTTTGAAACAAATTTTCAATAAAGGTTTATTCAGCATTATAGAGAGATGTTCTTGGAAAAATTCATACTTCTTTAAAAACATTTGAAGAAATTATTTAATCTTCCTTGAGAGTTTGCTTTTCGCTTTCTTTGATTGTGACAAAAATATTAGAAAAGGCTTTTACTCCTGAGAAGGCCAAGTAAAGTAGTGCGAAAATACCGATCGGGCAAGCACAACCCTACTCTTTGCAATATTATTCAACTTTCCTTGATTTGTTATGTGGAACAGAGGGGGTTTTGGAGAGGCAGGGTGCCAGCTTGCTGGGATGCGAAAATTGAAAAATTATTTCTATACTCAAAAGTATTGGATTATTTTCTGCGTTCTAATGTACATCAAGAAAATCAATTGCGAGCCAAAATATAATCAAAGTAATATTTTCACCTTTGAGTAATAAATGCCATTTTTTACCATAAGAAACAATTTAGTAGGCTTAGACTTCATTTCGGTACATGGGAATGTTGCACAAACGATGTTTCCGTATTGAATATCTTAACGAACCGACACCTTGAGTATAATATCAAATGTTGTATTATTTACAATATGAGTTTGCAGCTGGGCGTTGATGTACATGCTTCCCGATACCGCCAACATTTAAATCGTGCGTTTGGACTGCGATCGTTGGCAGTGTCTTGTGACTGATACTTGTGTTTTTATTTCTTGGCGAGTGGGGGCTTGTCTTCACGATGGAATATTACACGGCATTTCATGTCTTTCTCCGTCGTGCCGTTAGAAGTCGCATGATCTCCAGCACTGCTCGATACAATCACAATCAGGCGATTCCTAGAGACATGACCGAGAACGACGCGAAAAGCAGTGAGATATTCCATCCCCCACACAAGTCCCACACGTCAAGAAATAAAAACCGAAGTATACGCTATTCTTTCTATAATTTTAACTTTAGTTACTTTTCAAAATTAAATCACGCAGTATTGTAGGCCAACGCGTTTTGATTTTTGTTTATCATTTATATAAAGATAATTTACTTTAGCTA
The DNA here is from genome assembly GCA_031308135.1 of Acheta domesticus. Lineage (NCBI taxonomy): Eukaryota > Metazoa > Arthropoda > Insecta > Orthoptera > Gryllidae > Acheta > Acheta domesticus. The sequence continues at coordinate 54,494,240 of JAHLJT010002630.1, forward strand.
ATTTAAAAAGTTCGTTCTTTGTGTTGTGCCATAGCACAAGTTTTCCCCTACTACCTCCGCGTACCCGTGCGAGAACTCTCGCATGTTAAACCCCACACTCATGTCTTCTATTTCCATTCTAAGAGGGAAATTTGCAAACGAAACGTGTTTATTTGTTTAAGAATGTATAAAGGTAACTTGCAATGCACTAACACAATATCAAATAAAAACAAAAACAATGCAATTGACGTTTAAAAGAAATTTTCAATAAAGCTTTTTTCAATAATATGGAGAGTTTTCTTGAAACAATTCACAACACTTCCTTAAAGACATTTGAAGTTAATATTCAATTTTTTGACAGCTTTTCGTGATAGTCACAATAAATATTAGCTTTTGACTTTTGAGAAAGCCACGTGTCTGATCCCGCTGACTTAAAATTTTCAATGAATCACTTTGATAACGAAAATATTAGTAAAGGTAAAACACAAACACAGTCTTCACGCTTCACTGTACGCCCACATACCTCCACAGTTAGGTACACAGCACTTACAGACCACGGCAAAACGTTAATTAAATGTTTTCACAGCACACATAAGAAACATCTTCACAGGTATCAAGCAATTATAATAATACTTCTAATTGTTGCTGGACAGGAAATCTTGAATTAATGATTATGCAAATAAACCTCGTCAGACTGCTCAAACCACAGTGTATACAGAAAACGTAAATATAAGATTGAGGAATTTGAGCCTTCTAAGCATGTCGTCACAAAAATGGCTTCCAGCAACAATGGCTGAAATATTGAGGTGGCCTAGATAGTATTGAAGCGCGGAACCTAAAATTTAATTGAATGTCAAGGAATGTCTTATATTATAGATTATAGTGTGAAAAGCGTTTCTTTGAGACCTTTGACCTCAAAGTTTTAGTTTTTAAGGCAATAGAACGCTTTGTTTAGGAGGTATTTGACGAAAACTTTGACAAGTCTGGCGGGTTGCATCTGACTTGAATATTTAGATGCGTTTTTTAAACAAATCCTTCTTGTTTTTAAAGTCAAAGTGCAATTCGTCACGTCTACGTGAAATTATCTTTCTTTAGAGACCTCATTTATAGAAATAGGTTGTGTGTGAGAGCCGCAACGGAAGGGTATACTACTGAAATAATACAGGAGACAATGGTATATGTCAAAATATAATTCTTACGTAACATGTACTATTGTATTAATCTTTTGCAGCGAATGCATATTATAATAAAAGACTAGCAATAATATTTCGTTTAATATTTGTACACAACAATTAACTACAAGTAGTAATTAAATATTATTACCACACTATGGTAGAAAAAGTGTTCTAGGTTTTGAAACGCATTAAAACACGTCTTTTTGAAAATTCTCAAAGAACGTTCCAGAAGGCTTGCGTAAAAAGTCAGTTACTCACCAGTAGGTCGAGACGTGTGGAATGACACAAGTAGAATAGTGGACCGGAAGAATTCAAACCAAAAACAGGAGACGGTCTCAAAGAGGAAGCCTTATGTCTGTACGTAAGATAATCTACGCCATACATTTTCGAATGATTCTAAAAGTAAATTTAATGTATGACTGTAACCTTACATAGTCCAAGATGGCAATAGTATGTTTATTACACTATGCACTTGTATTTACAACACGTAGACTAAAATTGTATCAAAACATAGAATACTCAGTCTGACTTTTTAGCCTAAAAAGGTTTGGTTTAAACTATGAAAACTCATATGCCTGAAGAAGCAGACACATTGGTCTCTGAAAATTGTACTTTATACTAAGCATTACAAACACAAGTGCATAATATAATATACATATGAGGTATGTCTTTATCTATAAATTAAAGGATACAAAAGCCCATTAACTTTACACAGACGGTCACAAGAAAAACCCTAATTAATTCTAAAAATATTTAACACATTGTGTTACTTACGATATGTTTAAAGATGATTTAGATGCTGGAATTTTTATTGACATACTCAGACGTCTGCGAAAAGAAAAAAACATCACTTTAAAATCAGTACATAAAACAGAATGAGTTACACACACACACACACACACACATATATATATATATATATATATGTATATATATATGTATATATATATGTATATATATGTATATATATATGTATATATATACAGAGAGAGAGAGAGAGAGAGAGAGAGGTAGATTGAAGTAAGGTTAAGATGAAGAGATGAGGAAAAATAAAAAGGCGAAATGGAATAAAAAGTAATAAGTTAAGAAGAAGGAAAGATTGATGAGAAGGTAAAGAAGAAAATAAATAATAGTGCTACAACAGCACATACTACTTGCTCGCTTTACTTTAACCCAAAATGGTCTTCACTTCTAAAAATGTTATCAATTATTTTCTTTCTTTAATTACTTTATTTCTTTTTTTAAACAAAATTAAAAATAGAGAACGATAGCATCCCGGTCCAAAAACTTATTGAAAATCGAAGGTCACAAATGTACGTCTTTTGCAAAAATCTCATTATTTAGGGTTCAGAGGTTATTTGAGGTGATTGCAAGAAAATAATTTGTTGTAATGATCTACAAAAATGGTTATATTCACTTTTCACGTAGGACAAACCCTTTTAACATAAAGAACCGGCGAAATTTTTGTACACGGCGTATGCTTCATTCCATATAACTTGTATATGTGAATGGAAATGTTTATATACAGTTTGGCCCATGTAACTTGACAAATAAAAATAACTCGAAAAATATGCTACGTACAAAAGAATTGGCAAAGACAAAAAATTAATATCTCCTAGGGGCACAACTGTCAGACCTAAAATCAGTCCAGACATGTCCAGACAAAAAGTTAATATTTCCAATGGGAAAAATCTGCCTGACCTAAAATAAAATCTCCCTCCCCCGCCCCCTAGGGGTAGGGGAAGGCAACTTTGAAATCTTAAATGGAAACTCCAATTTTTTCATTAACAGGTTGAACGCCATGAGGGTCAAAAGTGGTACTCAACAGATCTGGTTTCGTAACGTGTGAGGGTCATATGTGACCCTCATTGACTTTTTGTTTTTGCCATGAATGTTATCTCTTGCATCCGTTGCATCCTTTTGCAATACTTTGTGAATTTTAGTTCTTCACTAAACGTAGACACCCTAAACGAAACATATAAGCAAGATTTTTCATTCTTGAATGCCAGATGTTGGTTTAGCCGTGATCGCTAAGTCATTGTACATTCCTGGCCAGAGTGTACACATGACTTGCGTCGGTTCGAATCTTCATCTAAAACCGTGCGTAACTGCTATAAACCTGTGGTTAAGTGGAGGGAGAGGCCGATGTAAAACAAACGGTGGTTGGTCTGCATCGAAGTTGACGGGGTTTAAGCAGCTAAAGTTTGAACGGTTTTGCTTCTTTTTATAGAAAAAAATTGTTGTTGCAAAAACATGCCACCAGATGTCTGCAACGGCTCCTGTGCGGGCACGAACGCGACAACTATGGGCGGGCGCTATGCGAGCAGAATAGCTGTGACACTACGGAACCAAAAACCCAAAAAATTAGTTGGCGTCCAACCTGTTAAAGAATTTGATTTAACGCTGTTAAATCAGCGTGGCCTATTTGAAGCCGCTGGATGAATACAAATAATCGGATCGTCTTTCTCCATCAAAAAATGTTTTAGTCCAAACTTATGTATTTTTTAGTGAAGAATCCGAATCTGCAATGAAAAGTGGGGGTATCAATTTAATAACGTTTTCTAGTGCGCACCCAGTTCGCACTCAGGGCAGCTTTCAGGTTCTATTCGGCCGCTAGGGCGCACCAGTGCGGAGAAGCCCATGTTCCATTCGCACAATGACACGAAACCAGGGTGCAGTCGGGGCGCCCTGACCTGCACTGACGAGTTCGACGGTGCAGTCCATTGCACTGGGCCATTTTGAGGTCAGGTACGGAAGTTATGAATGTTGATTTGGATTCGTGGTGAAATAGTAAGGCAATTGAGGATCTCCTCTCACACACGGACACTTCGAATGATGGTGCATACAATGCTTTACAAGAAATGCCTTGAAATACTTTGTGACATTCTCGAAGTTCGGAAAATCAGTTTGTTTTCGTAAAATTCAACCGTGAATATCTGCATGTTAACAAATCCATTGTTATTTACTAATCAAACCCATGCCCTTACAAAATCATTCAAATATACAATGTGCCAAGAAATGTTTCTCGCATGCACAAGCGGAAATGCTCACATAAATATTTTTATAGTTTCCAGTAACCAAATAATTCTGTAGGAGCCTTTCTGTTCGAAATCTAGTGTACTGCAGGTATACTGTATCGAGCACTGAGCAAATCTCGAGAAATGAACTTTCGACAGATTCGCTTTTGACGTTTTCGGTAATTTTTAAATAAAGAATCACACGTTAATAGTTTTAATACTTTATGAATTAAAGAGTAAATAATTACCAAAAGTCTTCGTACAAGATATGTTCAAATTATAATTTTATTATAAAAATTATAACAACGATAACAATTCCAAAATTCTTATTTTTCGAGTTCTCTCAGTGTGGCAGACCAAGGACGCTGTCTGTAATCTCATTGCGAAGCGCACACGCACTGACTCAGTTCCGGAATCCGTTTCATTCGTGGCTGCCCTTCACGCGTATAGGGCAGCACTGTTGCGCAGCGATGATGTATTTGCCCTGCACTAGAGTGGGTTTCAGTGCAACGAATGGAAAACGCTGTAAGATTTCAAACTTGGCTCCCGCCTCACCCTCAAGGGGCGAGCGGGTAAGTTTGATTTAAGGTCTGATAGATGTCCCCCTTGGAAATATTAATTTTTGGCCTTTGACCTTTTTTTGTATGTTGCATATTTTTTGGGTTATTTTGATTTGTCAAGTTAAATGGACCACCTTGCATATACACATATGTATTTATGTATCTGAGTGTGTGTATATATATATATATATATATATATATATATATATATATATCGTAAGAGGAAAGGGAACCTTCCCACCTGGGGGTGCCGGAGCGGGTGGACCGTTGTGATGCAGCGCCTTCTGGGCCGAGACCGGGTCCTTCTGGGCCGGACTGCGGGATCGGCGAAACGGCAGAGGCAATTGGGCTGAGGGGCGGCCCATAGTTCTCCTCTGGGGGCGACCATGGCTCCGCCTGTTGCAACACACCCACAGCAATGCAAACGGCCATCCCAAACAACCCACGCGAATCGCGCTCAATCAGTCAATATACAGTGTGTCCTAGAATAAACCTTATAAACCTTTGGGTGGATATGTAGGCTCGCGCGGCCGGAGACATTTCCGGGATGAGCCGCGTCACAGTCGGTCATGCTGACGTTTCGGACATCATGTTGTGGCAATCTGAAGAATATATACTGCAGTACAATATATACTGAAGAAGGCCGAAAGATGAGTGCAGTATATCTCTGAAGAAGGCCACGATATGATGGCCAAAACGTGAGCTCTACCGATTATGACACGGTTCATACCGGACAGCCAAGTACCATACAAACCTCTAGGGTGGGTAGGGAGAGGGAAAATGGTCACGTTTTATCTGTGAATATGTAGTAAAAAATTGTGTATGACGAAGTTCCACATGTGGCATTTGCCACTGTTTAGAAGGCAATGTTCCATGTAATGGAGTTCAGCTGACCGTGTTTTGACGTAGTCAATGTGGTTTTTTATAACTGCCAAACATAAATAAAGCATGAGTCGTCTATCAAACGAGGGCGTGATGTCACGTGTGTAACTTAATCAAATGATATTTACCACCAGTGGCAAAGCAAAGTGGCCCTACATGCCGTAGAAATTTGTAAAGGCTGTTATACACTACAGTTTTCATGCATATTGGACGTACAGAAAACGTGCAGTCTAGACTGCATGATTTCTGCAAGAAAACTTTTGAGAACGTACGTAATTTTTCATGCAAAATGCTTGCAGTTTGACTGAAACGCCTCTAGCGGCAGAATTATACATTAACGGATCTGTTTACCAGACGAGACGGTAATCAGCCATTTCGTTTTTGTAGTTAGGTGTGTCAAGGTGCGCTTGTGTGACGTGATATTGTGATAAACTACTTCCTTTCCTATTCCTGCCTTCCTATTTTTCTTCTCTATGCTCCTCATGCTTAATTAATACTTAATAAAGAACACACAGTCTGACGCACGCACTGAAATACCTCCACTGAAAATATTCGTACGACGCAATACAGTAGTTACCCGGTAGACCTCCTAGCGTCATCTTGTGCCGATTCTTACAGACTTCATGCAAAAAACGTACGGACCGTGAATTCGTGACTTTTGTCTTTTATACTTCTTTAGTTTGGAAGTAAAGTTTCTGTACAGAAACTGTATGAGAATCTGCGCTACAACTGTACCGTCTGTACCGGCCTTTACATTTATTTTTGAACTGCCTGTGTAGACTGAGGGATATTCTAGACACGGAATCCTATGTTGCCAAAGTCATGAGTCTGTAGTTGCAGAACAGTGGTAGAACAGGAGAATTTTGTGACAGAGCACGCGAGAATGTGGTTACAGAGAAATAAAGGGTTGCACGGGGATGAATTTGGTGGCAGAGTTAAAAAAATATTAGTACTTGCATAATGTCTGCAACATACATGAAGGCATCCCGCTCAACCGCAAAGTGTATTGAAATGCCAAGGACGCGTTTTCTCACGTGAAATTTCACTCAAGGGCACGCTAATTGTACTTAGTACTTCTCAAAAGTCCGAGAAATTATATTTATAATTACACTCTATTCATTGAAAATTCACTGAAAATTCATTGAGTTTAACTCATAACCGGTGATGTAGTGGCTGTTAGTACCCCAGCCTTTGAAAAATACCGAAGCTACGCGAAGCGGGTGCGCGAAGGAACCTATGCTTCATGGTCAGATTGTAGAAGGTGAGCAGACACTTGTTATTTAATTTTTTCTAGCGCCTGGGATGTAATCAATTCTCACATCACCGACTACTTACTTATTTATCCCATATAACAATGTAGGCTTTCACGGCCGGAGTTGTACTCAATGTTTTCTTCCGGGCTAGTGGGCTAGGAAACCCACTCACACAGATATCTAAACAAAATGTCTAATCACCACCCAAGTCAGAAGAGAGCTATGATAAAAAGTCTAGTTAATCGTGCAACACGGATATGTGAAAAGGACAGTTTACCCGAGGAATTAAGTCATCTCAACAGAGCTCTGCAGGCCAACGGATACTCTGCCACGGAAGTCAAGAGAGCACTCCATCCAAAGAAAACTTCACGCACTAAAACTAATGCCACCCAAACATTGAAAGTAACCCTGCCTTATGTGAAGAACATCACGGTCCGTATAGGGAAAGTACTACAAAAACACAACGTAAAAACCATTTTCAAACCCACTTCACAACTTCGAAACGTATTTGGATCTGCCAAGGACAGAAGGGATCCATTAACAACAGCAGGGGTCTATAGAATCCCATGTTCCTGTGGCGCTGTATACATTGGCACTACACAACGGAGCATTAACACCAGGTTTTCAGAACACAAGCGGAACTGCCGTTTTGGCTACATTGAAAAGTCGGCAGTAGCTGAACACGCTTTCTCTGGCCGTGAACATAACATAATATTTGGGGACGTGGATGTTTTAGCCACCACAGCTCACTACCAGGCAAGATTACACCGTGAAGCTATTGAAATTCTCAATCATCCCCGGAATTTTAATAGAAAGGAGGAGGGAGTAAAAATTAATCCAGTTTGGATCCCCGTTATCCGCCAAACAAAACCTAAACCTTTTTATAAACAAACACGTGACAGTAGTCGCGTAGGTACGCAAAATAACAGTCACGAACACGCAGCAAGCGTCTCTGCCACATCGCCCGATCCGAGCCTATCAACAGCCGGCCCCCACCACAGTCCCGCTGGTACGAATATTCCCGCAGACCGGGCGGCTCCATCAGTCATCGGGGAACCATCGAAGTGGATTCTTCGTCCAAAACCACATCGCCACTGAAGATGTTCGTCGCAGTTACGGACGAAACGTTTGGAAATATAATGTCCAATAGACCACGGCCACCTAGCCCGGAAGAAAACATTTAGTATTATGAGATGACTCGGGATTTGAGGAATGGGTGAAGGTCAATTTAAAAGCGGAAGAGAGCGACATCACTGGTAAAGAGGGGGAGAGCGCGGAGATCGTATATGCGGAAATTGCAATGAATGAGGGACGGTGGAAAGTAACTTAAAATTGAGATTGTGTTGTAATAGTTATAAGATGTGATTAATTGTCCCTCTTTCATCAGATTCTGGTCTTCAAAAAACAATTTTGCAGTTAGTCTGTGTATTGGTACAAAATATAGTTTGAAGAGTGCTTTTTAGTGATTCATATTGACATTGAAATATGTTTTTAATTTTGATAAGGAACTGTACCTCTTGTTTCATTATTTTTCTAAAAACAATCTTAATGATAATGCACAAAATTTCTTGTTCATTTCACCAAAACAGGCCTTTTTGTTATTTCAACACTTTTAATAAATTTTTTGTGTTGGGGTAGGTGTAGTCCCCACATCACCAGTTACGTGACAAAAATGACCCCACCAGTTACGGGTTAATGGAAAAACAATCATATATTAGTATATACGATGAAATAAAAAATGAGTTTGTTGTGAGGGTATGTATTTCCATAGGGTTGGTAGTACCTGTTGGTGCTGGGGTGTGGATGCGAATGGAGGACTGAAGCTTTCACAGGTAGGAGGGCATTCTCCGTCCTGGAAAGTATGAGAATACATCAGTCAGGAAAGAGTGGGCCTTTCAGTTTTTTTAGATCCCCATTTTGCTTTACAATAAATGAAACTAGTTGTGCTAACCCAGCACGTATTTTCACCCAAATTACGCAAAAAGTACTCAAATTATCGAAAAATTGTGCAGGACCTTATTTTCAACAAAATATGAGACCTACATCATACTTTTCGTTCAAGCGTTCTTTACACTTTCCAACAACAAAACTTAATCAAAAGTAATAATGTGGCACCAATTTGTTCGCTTAGTTAATCATAATACCGACTTATCAGGTGAACAAATTAAGTTTTCCTTCAGTTACATACAACTATCTAAAGGTGGTAAATTAAAATAATTCTTGAAATAACTTCTGCTTTCTATCCTCAATGATTATTATCCCTTTATTTTCCCTTCGACAATTGTCTTATTAGGGACCCCAGAAGAGCATTATGAGCTGGTTCTGCTTCATGAGGGGAAGCGTTTGAAGGTCTGTGTCGAATACAATCACTTGCTTGATTCTTAGATTGCCTTTCTAAAAGAGATCACGGGATGATTACTACGGCAGCCAAGATCCACTTTGTTGAGAAGGGGCAGATCCAAACTCTTCCTCCATATTAAGAGCCTAGAATTATTCATCTATTTATTTATTTAACGTCAAAAACAGTTAAAACTGTGTGACGTGCTTCGGGAAGAAGTGTAATATTTGCATGATTTGTTAAACTCTGTTGTACAACTCTGTTATACATATTAAGTTGAATTATGAATACAAGTAGCGACGAGCGTTTTTGGAAATAATATTATGAAAATATTACCTGCCGTATGATAAAAAACTATTTGCAAAGGTAAATCAGCTGCAGGTGTAGGCTATTAACTCTAGTGCTTTGTCCCTAAGCAGGCTATTATTCCTAGTGCTTAGGAATCGACTGACGCGATAAAAAGGAAAACGATTATTCGAATATCTACATTCTCGAAAGAGCTCAAGAAAACGTACACTGAGAGTGAAGCTACTTTCATGTCAGAAGCAAAACAAGGGGCCATCTCAGCATTTGCTCAATGGATCAGGGAAACTGAAGGAAAAACCTGATCGAAATGTAAGTGCAACGCAAAAGTACCGCAGATTTCAACGCAACCTACAGCGCCTTGCTCTCATATTAATGCCGTAACAAGTAACACGGTGTAATTCTCATCAGAACGTCCAACGTACTGAACTTTTTTGTGCACTTGTTAGGTGTATATTATTATTTATCTTCCTTATAAGTTGAAAGAAAAAGCTTAGTACGTTTTATATACGTAACAGCTACCTTACAAGCAATCTTAAAAGCTGACAATATTATTTGAGAAATTCATGACTAGTATTTTTCTGAAAATTGAAGGAACGTTACTAAAAATATAAAACGCTTCGTTGGGTACCACTTCCTAACAATTTCAACTCAATAAGTGCAACTGATTAATCCTCTTGTGTTTTAAAAATTGCAGCTCATAGAGCAAAATGTTTTTGAAATACTCAGCATGAACATTGAGGGAACCTAGGTACCATTTATATGTCATTCTCTGTAGAATTGTAACGTTTACGCTTTTATTCTTATTTTACTTGCTTTGTGGTTCAAATTGTCAAAAATGGTAATTAAGCATACACCTCAGTTTCATCCTCATGGTTTTCGACAAAAATTGCATCACAATTTTATAGTACAGAATTATTGAAAAATAGCTAGCTATTTATAACACATCTGGAGTCTATTGCCTTTCATTATTTCCTTACATTATTTATATTAAAGTCACGAAATTTAGTTAAGTAGACAGTTCAAATTGCTTTCTAAACGAAATCCCTTAGTGTTTGATATATAAAGTCCGCTTCTCTCAAATCTCTTCACATCTAGTAAAATGCGATATCAATTAAAAACGTATGCAAATAATGTTTATCTTGCAAGGCTCAGGAGAAACGTTCGCGTATAATATTAGACGCTTAAATCGTTTGCATCATGCTGTGACCAGACTTACCGACTGAGGTGTCCTTGAACGCTGCGCCATTGTTATCGTCTTTGGCTACTTGATGGTCAGTGTCGTTGTCTGTCAGGCAAACAGAAGTTGAAGAAAGTAGCACACAAATAAGAGGCTATGTTTTGAATAGCCAGCTTTTGTAACACAATTATGTATGAAGACAAAGAATAATTTTCCTTAGAAGCCATGGAATTATTTCCTACTCGTAGAATCAATTATATCAGGATATATTGGTCAATTATTGAGAGAAAGAAAAATTCTTGAGATAACTGTTTTATGACAATATTAAATGATGTACATTGTATTCCTAACGTTTCGGAAATTACTTATTTCCATCTGCAGGCGCCAAAACAAATAAATATAATATTTTAAACAATGGCTAGATACAAACAGAAGAATTACATAATATTAATGTACACAAGCCACAACAGAACGCATCATGTTAAAAACTTTAGAAAATTTTAGAATGGTATCTACTAACAGTACGAAACGAAGTAGATAGTGAGAGACATTGCAAAATCAGACCAAAGTTAACAATAACAATGAGAAAAATATCATAATTTTGAGGAAAGATGTTCAATACTCCATCATATATTTTTATTGGATCCCATCTGTGTATTTAAACAAGAGGATATTTTGATGAACAGCCTTTCTAATATCAATCTAGGATATGATAAATTTTCGCGAGCTAAAATTTTTATTTCTTGGAAATTAACATAAAGAGAAGTTGCAATTCTATGTTGTATTAAATAATTTTGTCTATATGCCAGGTCTTTAATATTTCTTTTATGCTCTAGTAATCTTTTCTCAATTTTCGTGAAGTCTGACCAATTAAGATCTATTACAATAATTACAATTGATTTTATAGACTTCATTGTTTATGTCTAATTTTGCTCTAGTGTCCTTCACATTTTGGACTGCATGAACTTATTTATCACTTTATTTACTAGTTTCAAATTAAATCTTGTCAAAAGTTCATTTTTGAGAAAATTATTTATTTGAGGGATGTAGGTAAACATATCAAATCATTCAAAATTCTGTGGTTTTATGTCTGCGAGGTTTCCAATATTTAATTAATTTTAGTCTCTTAGATATATTTTTTTCTATGAATTTTAAAGAGTAGTTATTGAATTTCAATATCTCTGAAACTCTACGCAAATTATAAGTGTGGAAACGGGAAGACGACAATTCTGTGGCTCTAACTTTTGTGTCAACTAAATTTGAAACAACTGACTTCTTAATATTAACAGGGTGCTTGGATTGATAATTCAACATAATTTTAAAAAAAACAAGTTTGTTGGACATTACTTAAGAAATTTAATGCCTTTAATGATAAAATAAAATTTACTTTAGAAACACTAACAAATTGTTCTTTAAACTTTTTAGATGTGACTGTTTTTAGAAAAACTACTGTTTGAAACATCTTGGTACAATCAACCTGTAAGGCTAAGGCCTGATTTCTCAGGGCAGATTTGTGCTATCAGTTATTTTTGTATGCGGGAACTCTGATCGGTAGTTTTCCGTGATTTCTTCTATCAACATCAATGCCAGAGCAGTACCTTAACAAAAGAGCCACTGACCGCGCGCGATCTTTCCTTCCTCTTTCTTGCCCTATCTTCAGCCCTTACTTATACACGAGGCTGAGGCAATGCCCTTCGGAGTCTGGGGCAGTGCCCCCTGTAGTATCCGCAAGCCAACATGTAGGGCACTACGCTTACGAGCCAAACGAAAACAGCAATTGACGCGATGGGAAACACTACATAACTAACAAATCTATATTTTTGTCAGTGGCCTCTTACTTCATAGCTTGCAACTCATCTCCGCCAGCTCTCTTTTCCCCCGCACCGGCTGCAGGATTCTACGCAGCCTCAGCCGCTGGCAAGCACTCTAGATGGCCCCATGGTCAGCGCCGGTCGACGAAATCCCAACACCGTGGCTCGTTGCCAGGCAACGTCTTCGTTGCATCTCTGGGAAACGCGGTTTTGGAAACGATTAACAACTTGACCGACAATCATCTTCAGTCATCAAAATACGAAATATATTCTAGCTTGTTCTCAACTACTGAACTAGTGAGATGTAATACCATTGATTAATTGAATATCGTAACACAGTCGACACAGTTGTTTTTGTAACATAAAATTTCATGTGCGTAAATACAATATCAAAAGATTACAGAAGGTTTGAAATGTCACAACCCTGTTACTGTTAGTTGCGACGCAACGGTTATTGTAATTTTGAATCACAGTTGAAAAATGTTTAAAAGTTGCAATTTGCGAAAAAACAGTCAAGTCCTGTATATATAGCGTCACAGACTGAAAGCCTGTGTGATGAGTCCTGAGCTACGAGGAAGTGCTTTTACTACCTTAACTGCTCATCCTTTGCGTCTCTGCGCTAGGGTCACCCTGCACGCACACTTGTGCGGTAGGTGGATACGGCACCACGCCGCTATACCCTTTTTCTCGAATGAGAAAAGATGAGAGCAGTTGAAAGTAATACCCCTCTTCTACATCCACTGGTCGTTGACCGAGTGAACATAGGCCAGGATCGACTTTCCGGATCAGTTTCGTCTTGTGTTCGACTCTTCAGACGCGGGCTTGAACCGCGTGACTGAAGTTTCTTCACACTTAACGCGTGTGTTAGCGTCACTACGTAGAACATGCTTCACGGCTAGCTGCCGCTGATGAGTGTTCTTACACGAGGTAGTCCCTTTCTCGGTGCAACACCGTCGCTGCCTTGCTCGGTGCAACATCGTTGCATAACCATAGCTTACTTGGCGCATCGGGTGTACGAACCTACAGAGCATATAGTTCATACAGCGTCACAGGCTGAAAGCCTGTCTGATGAGTCCTGAACTAGGACGAAACGCTTTTGCTACCCTAACTGCTCATCCTCTGCGCCTCTGCGTTAGGGTCACCCTGCACGCACACTTGTGTGGTAGGTGGATACGGCACCACGCCGCTATACCCTTTTTCTCGAATGAGAGAAGATGAAAGATTTCATTTCCCTCGCGTTCACATAATGATGTGAACAAATCGCCGCTAATTTAAATATAACCGCCGTGAGAGACAAGTCAAAAAATTACATTAATGGTTTACTAGTTCATTGCTGTGTGTTTACGGACCTAAAATAAAACACGTAATGGTATACTTAACCCTCCGGCCGCATTCTTACATTCTTACTTAACACTCATGGCCGCATTCTTACATTTTTGTTGATTTCGTGTAAATAATTGGTGTCACACATTTGAGCTCGTAGGTATTCTTCATTCATTATATTTTGAACTGGATGACACTTTTATCACGATTTTAGACACTGTCGATCGACCGTTATTCATTAGTAATTCAAATTCTGCAACGGTTGCGGCACTCCGTACCGCACGCGCTTTGTCAATGAAATTGTAATATTTGCGTATTTTTTCCATTAGAATTCTTTCTGCTGTTTTGTTATTGAGTTTTGTGACACATATTTTTGAGTTCTAACTACTAATTCAAATTTAAATGCGTTGTTTCCGAAGAAACGTTAGAAGGCACATTTGTACCGTATTCATTCCCCGACATGGCTTACAAAGACGCGGAGAGAGCGAGTGATGGACCAGATTCCTATTAATATTATTTCGTTTGGTATTTTGTTGGTTTTTATGAAATAAAATGTATAAAAACATAAATAAAGAATATTTCCTTCACATTTGACGACAAAAGTATAATAACTATTGAAGCAAAAATCGAAGTTGATAAATGCGGCACGGAGTGCCGCACGCGCCTGCTGGTGGGAAATGATGGGACGCGCCCGCCGGAGGGTTAATACTCTTTGCGGGCCTTTCTGATTCTTTATGCCCTAGGGCCTTTCGAATACTTTATGACCCGCTCTAACGCCAACACAACACAGAACATAGTAGGAAATTCGATTTTTTAAAGTTAAGATGTAAGCAAATAAATAAATGGCATAATGCTCAAATAAGTAAAATAATTCGTTACAAACCTTATTTTGCTTAATTGATATGAAAATTGCAATTTTGGAATGTTCCCGTGAATTTATAATTGTCATTAGTCAATCGCATTTCACTCTTACGTATCACCTTTTTTAGAGACCTAATTATATTCTTCTCGAGTAGCGGTACAAGTAGTAATAAGATATTTATGGAACTACATCGGCTAAAATCCTCGAAATGTTAATTTTGGTGTTATGACTTATTCTAAATAACGTTTGATAAGAGACGCTAATAACCTAAAAGTACCGTTTCATAAGCGCAATTTTCACTTATTCACACTGGTAAATCTTAAATACACACTTTCATATATTTCTCAAGATTTTAATGGAAACCACCGCCCGTAGTTTTGTTTGCTTTTGCCAGAATTTCCACAGGAACTTCACAATATTCGTTTATTTTGTACGAACTAAGTCCAATAACGATTATACAGTAGTAATTAGATCTACACTGTTTTGTTTATCTGACGCCACATTGACAAATTACTATTACAATGCGTCTTTTCTCTTGAGATGCAAGGATTATATAATAAAATGTTTCGAATTCTCGTTTTATTCAGCAACGAACCAGTAAACCATAAAGTTTTGTGTGTACTACGGGCTTTACTAGATGTACTTTACGCCATTGAAACATAAATAACTATTTTATAATTGTAGAAAAAACAAAAGAAAAGAGCAAAATGATGTTTATGGCATCTTGTAGAGTACATTTAGCACAATCCTACAAAAACTTTAAAGAAAAAAAATTGGATCCGTTTTTGAGAAAATCTGGTCATTGTTAATTTTTAAAATTGCACATATTGCACGCAATGATGCACGAAAACTACTAAAATTTTCAATAAAATGTACGTGACCTTAATGAAAAAACTAATTATGGACAATATATTTCATATGAAGGAAAGCACAGTTGTAAATTCAAATTTCCGCAATAATAGAAAATTCAGAGATTACCATGAAAATCAGACCTATGCCACTTTTATAAGTGTACTTTAATCTTACAAGCAATTTAAAGAAAAAAATTGGCGCAGTTTTTGAGAAAAATTTTAATTTGTCCGGGGGTATCATGTAAAATACACATGTATCATCATCATCAGTATCATGTAAAATACATTGAGGAAAGTTTTTCAAAATTTCGGCGCCTTTAGTGGAGCCAGATACACCGGGGAATATTCATTTTGGAAGAAATCGTGTTTATGAATTAGGCGCTAGTGGTGTGTCCAAACGGACGGACAGACGGACGGATGTTTTGAAAAAAAACACTTTTTCGGTATCAGGGGACCCCCAAACGTGTATTTTCGTTGAAATATCGATATCAATTTTCCGTAGACATACATAATGTTCCCTAAACCACGTATATACGTATGTATACGGGAAACAAATATTGGAAATGCGTTGGATAGGTTCAAGGATGTTTTACATTAATCGCTTAGGCTGAACGTTATTATGACGCAAAGTGTTGGATAGGTTCAAGGATGTTTTATATTAATCGCTTGGGCTGGACGTTGTTATGACGCGAAGTGTCAATTCACCTTAAACTGTGGTGTAATAAACAGCATTTCCGCGCACACGTGCGTGTTGTGTTGGCTCTGTTCTCGCGGAAGTGTGCAGATTACCTCATGCTCATTATTATAAGGGAGAATATGTCAATTCTATGTTTCTATAAGGCAAGCAACACTCGAGTTGTTGTCTGTGAACAAATGAACATTACTTCATTCATAATGAGATCTGCTCTAAAATCCCTATTATGACGCAATTATTCAATATTTGCCACAACAATTTTTGTTCTCGTCAAATATTTTCTTATGAAACGAGCTGATACTGAATTCTAGCATGTATTTTCCATTACGTGTATGTCACAACTCTGTAACGATTTTCAATGAGGAATCACATGGTTTTCTTGCTTAACTCAGTCACGCAAAGAACGTCAACAGCCGTTTGCTTTGACATTGGTCATACCGTGACACTTCTATTGACTTTAAGGGTTTGAAAAAGTGGCATACTATTTCAACACCTTGAAAATAAAGGAAAGGAAGACTATATTATTGTCTGTGAATGTGAGAATGATATCTGCGCCTTGTTTTTGGGCTTCTTTAGCTCTATCAGAAGTAGAGGAAGTTGAATAAGAAAATTGGAGTCGTCTTTGAGAAAATGTTAAAAACCTTGAAGCATCGTGAACCCATTTCAAATTCGCAGGCCAACGAATTCAGTCAGATCGATGGCAGAATATCAATTTTGGAGAAAATCGTCTGAATGGTTTAGGATCCAACGTTGAACTCTCACAGACGGACATTTTGCAGTAAGCCAATTTTCCGAAATTAATTTATTTTTAATAACCCCAACCCAGAAAAAAACACTTTCTAATTATTTTATATCAAAATTTCCTTTTCCGCCGCATTCACTAAACTAAAAGACGCCTAATATCAAGGTTTGAAAGAAATTAGTCTAAAAAGTTCTGGGAGTAAATGGGTTAAGGACCAATGAGGCGTGGATTCTGATTATACAGCATATTAAAAGAAGTAAATTATATTACAGAAACTAATTAATATGACGTAAGTAGAATTAAAAATAAATAAATAAATAAATAATAAAATTTGGAAATTCTAATCTTCAAAAAGTGCCAGTTCGAATCTCCTGCAGTTCCTTTGCTGTACAGAGTGTTTAGAGAGATCGCCATCCCTCAAATTTTGAAGAAAGTTTTTCAAAATCGCAGCGCCTCGAAGGGAGCCAGATCGACTGCGGAATATTAATTTTGGAAAAAATCCTACGCATTGTTTCGGCAATTGTCGTGTTTACAGACGGACAGACAGACGAACGGACAGATAAACTTTTTCGGTATCAGGAGACTTCAAAATGTGTATTTCCGTTGAAATCTCGAAATACATTTTCGGCAGTATTAAATAACTTTATCTATACTACATATATTCCTCCCTATATACGTATGTATACGGGAAAGTAAAAACACGACCTAATACTAGTAACTCCTTTCAACATCAGTATGTCACCTTTCGCAGAAGGAGTGGTCAAATATAAACGAAACCCTCTTTTGATAATTCTCCAGTCTCATTGTAATAAGGTGTATTACGATATTTATGTAGTAAATTACTGTTATAACAGGGGGAACGTACTCGAAAATAAATATTACATAAATCAACACGGATCATAAACATCGACATTGTAGAAGACAAAAAACAGAGCGATTATAATAATTTGAAATGTAGAAATAGCGAAGGATGGAGAATTAGAACGGCAATTTGACCAGCGCTTTTCTCAGTACAGTAGAACCTCGGACTGAAAGCATAATCCGTTCTAGAAACGTGCTCGTAATCCAAAACACTCATGTATCAAAGTGACTTGCCATAAATACCTAGTGGTGCTACATAATGGCACCAACTTTCTCGTACTATTTTGTTTCTTTTATTTTTTGGGTCCGGGCTAGCGTATCGGTTTTGCCCCATCCTCTTCCCAGCTGCCATCTACCGCCACACAAACTACATTTTTTCACATTTTCTTAATGTTTTGGTGATAAAATTGAAACATGACTAAGAATATTGTAGAAAAATAAAATCTCCTCCAATTTGGAAGTTTTCGTTGAGAAATTTGGACCCGTTTTTGAAAAATATGTTGTTTGAAATTTTTTGAGTAAGTGCATTTTGAAGCTCATTTTCACACAAAACGTTAACGTTTTTGAGAACAAACACAGCAAATTATTTGAACGAATAGTACTCATAAATTCAATGATGTATTCAAATTGCTGGTAATATTAATATCAATGGCGAGAAATATATTTACAGAAAATTACATTTGTGTACTTTTTGAAAAACAAAATAATGTGGAAAAGTGGCATTTATGTCCTATTATTCACTTCATTTAGCACTATCTTTTCGGTTTTGTCCAACCTCTTCCCAGCTTCAATCTATCATCGCCTTAACTACAATTTTTCCTTTCTTTGTAGAACTGTAATATAACTTTTAGAATATTATAGAAGAGAAAAATGGCAGAGACTTTCGCGTAGTTGTGTAATTTATTTGGTCCGGGCTTGCTTTTCCGGCTTGCCACACACATCAACTGCCATGTATCGGACTTGCAAATCTAGTTTTCAAGTGAGCTCGTTATTCTTTTATTTTTAATCTTTTCCTGAATGCAATTTTAGCGCAGCTAAAATGATGTAATAGATAATAAAATTATAGATAATATATAATAAAATGATGTAATAGATAGAAAGTTTATTACACCGCCAGTTTTACAGTATAAGAAATTCTTGGCCCACAATGCTGAACACACACATTAAAGCTACAGGATTTGTGGACAGAATACCAGAATGCACCATTCTGTAGTTACGTAGAGATGAATAATTATATAAAGTGATGGGGGTCAATTTCTGCTTACTTCGTGGAAGCCCCTGTAATACACATACTTATACATATATGGTTAATGTACCGAAAAAATAATGTAGTCATCGATTCTATGAACTTCAATTTTCCCCGCAGCGAAAGTATTTAGAAAAATGCCAAGAAAAGTGTTACTGAAACCAACGAAATGGAGTTCGACTTGAGAAGTCTAATCACTGGCCAGAGCAAAAAGAAACAAAGATGTGTGCTCTTGGAAATTGTAAAAGGAAATAAAAATGTATTTACACGAAATGTAATATGAAAATTTATCCTGCATGTTTCACGCTAATTCCACTATGGCTGACAGCACAATTGGGACTGGCAATTTTTGTTTCTTCTTGGTCTTTGTCACCAGAGTTCTCTCTGTAAATTAAAACCTCGTCTGCCTTCGATCTGTTGAAAGCGACGTTTTCTGACTTCGGTGTCTGCAACTCAATACGTTCATTGTAGGCCCATATACTCCGCTGGCGCAACACAAGGGTCCCCTGTGCATAGTGTACTTCGAATCGGATGGAGGATTTATCGAAAGTTATAGTAAGTAAAAAACTAGTACTAAACAAAGCACATACTTTCTCGTACTGCTTCTACATGGTCCTAAATGCTATTATACTACTACATAAACCAGCAAAAGTGTTTTCTACCAGCAACTTTTTTCCGTTTCGAGACCTGAAATCTGATCCTCAAAGTTAACGAGCCGGCGCTTATACCACTACGCCACACTAGCACCGTATGGGTCGAGCAGAGCCATAAAATGGTAAATGCATGATAGGAAAACAATTGATATGATGGAACATACGCTATACAAATCCAAGAGAAGATGTGAAAAGTTGTTAAAAAGTTAAAAATTTTAAAATAAACGGACACTTCCAATTTATGTATCGTAATTATCAATATTTGTGATTCGAAAGGCGTCACATGGTTTTCAATAAAGTTTCTAGAATTCTTAATTATTTCCTGTGGCAGAAAATTTTGACAAATAATATTCCTCGACCAAGACTCGAACCAGTGAAGCTTCACTCCGGCGAAGCACTTATGCGGATATGCCGAACAGATCACAGACAACATAGTTCATTTAGTAAATTTAACTGCTTTAAAATTAATTTTGTCTGAGAGTACTAAGTCGACGGTGTCTGTGGCAGTGTTCCAGGAAACACCTAATGTGGAAACAGATTCACAGGATTTAGATTCAAAAATTTTATGATTGTATTTTTCTCTAGTCGGTGTTCTGGAAGGTCTGATAATACAGAATAATCATTTGAGGCCCATTTGCGCATAAGAAAGCCATCCCTTAATAGGAGGTCTTTAAGTTCGGAGATTTGTTTATTTTGCAATGTCCAAATTTATCGTCAACATAGAAGTTTGACGTTAGTAAATGGGATTCTGTAGGAAATTAGTGCATTTATCAATGGCCAGCTGTTGCAAGGTGTGAACGGCAAGAAAAGTGGCTGGTTTTAAACCATATTGAAATATACCTTTCTCAACGTCTCATCAAAATCGTGGCTGTAATCATGTCCTGTTCCAAATTTATTAAGATTTGGGCGCCAGAAACAGGTTACATGAATTACTACCAAAGTTTTTCTATCTGATTCTAACAAAATTATCTAAACATCCAGCTAGCTTGGGTCGATGGATCCGGATACAAATACTCGCTATCGCCTCGATAGTCGATTACCTGATCTGCCAACTATACAGTCTGGCGTGGAATCTGAAATGTAATAATTATGCTTCCAACTCATTAAAAATTATGATTGACAAATGAAAAACTCTTTTCTTTTCCAAAGAACAAAATTCAACAATTCATTTAACTTTAAATTAAACAGTTAATCTGATGGTCATGACCCTTTTTTGAATAAATTGTCTCTTTTATACTGCAGTATTTTTTACCGTTTGTGCATGCCAACGCTCCGTGGTCGCTTCTCACTTGGCCGTTGTTAATTCCAGTTTCCGCTTCTTTCTTCGTTCTTGCGCCGCTGCTGACACGTCCAGTCCACACTGCCTAAACTATTTGTTAGTTCTTATCCGACGCTCCCCGGTTCCTAGTCTCTCCCACTGGTTATGTAAACTATTGAAGTCCAACTGCAATGTCCGAAAATCGGAACAAGTCCGCCGCGAAATCACTTCTGGTAAATTATTTTCAAAGTCCGGAAACAAACTATCACTTCTCGCACAAGAAAACTATACAAGTCTCCCTTTCCCACTATGTTGTCTACAACGATCTTTACACTACGGCACCCAGAGAGAGAATGTTCGATCTACACTCCACGACACCCAGAGACGGAATGTTCTGTTTAATGCATTTTTAAACCCTTTATGGCTCGGTAGGCGTCCATCCTTCTATTTTTCCAAAACACGGCGGCAACATTAGACTATCTGATCTTTAATAGCCAACCCGTGCGTCTCTTACAAATCCAAGTAGCCGCGACTTCCGTCATTCATTCGTTTTTGCACCAATTACATCTTAGGTTCTTCAGCCATCTAGCCGGCGTCCTGACGTCATCAAAGCCCGTGAATAGTTTGTTGACCTTGCCAACCTCTACGCTAACGTTGCTAAGGCCGCATATACCGCCATATTGTATACCCATTTATAGCTAACATCATTAGATAAAATCTATCATATTCTGGTATATCACAATATGTCAGTATAGTTAACACGAAGTCTTGTATGGGCTCAGAGGGAGAGGTTTTCCACAATACTCGTTGCAAATTCCAGTCAGATGGATTTACATTGACCTGTCGAAACATCATTTTAAGATCAGAAGCAATGCCTATTCTGTGAATTCTAAATTTAAATACGAGATCAAAAAGATCGTCTTGAATTTTGCTGCCATTTAGAAGGACATCATTGAGGGATAGACGAGTGGTAGTTTCGGCTGATCTGTCAAATGCAATTCTAATTTTTGTTGTTGAGTTTGATGGTTTAAAAATGGATGGTGAGGAATATAATAATTGATAGAGCTGCTACAGCTGGGTGCAGGTTGCATATGCCCTAAATCAGTATACTCGTTCATAAAGTCATGATAGGCTTGTTTTAGTTGAGAATACCCTTCAAGTCTCTTTTCAATTGTCAAAAGAGGTTTAATTGACTGACGTTTTGACTCACCTAATGAAGCTAAGTAGAGAGATTGACTACATATCTGCCCGTAAAATCTCTAAAGGGAGTTCAAAGTAAGTACATCCTAATTTGGTTTCCTGTAATACAGGGTAGACATCGTTAGAACTAGTCAATTGTTTGGGCAATAGAATGCCAAAGAAAACATCTGCACCAAGCAAAAGATCAATGGGTTTAGAATCCTCAAAATTGGGATCTGCATAAGTTAAGTTTGAGGGTAGGCTCCAATTCTCAGTGTTAAAACTATGTGAAAGAGCCCTTGGAATGGTATGCACAATTGAACAAATAATTTGACATGACCATTCTGTAAAAGTACTGCTTGGTTTAATAGTTAAAGTAACACAAGTGCTTGTCAGAGTTTCTGAACCGATGACAGAAATAGTTATGGGTGCTTTTACTACAGGTAATTTAAGCGAGTTGACTGCATCCCATGTAATTAAATTAACACCACTTCAAGTGTGAAGAAGTGAAACAGAAGTTTTATTTCTGCCATTATTGGCAACACAAGATACTAAAGCAGTAGGAATGAGAACTGAAGTGGTAGATTTGGCGACACTGCTAATAACAGCTGATGGAGCCTTATTGTTAGTAGAGGAATTTTCACCAAAATGTAAGAGTTTATGGTGAAGCTTGCCACAAATGGCACATTTCATGGTGCAAGAATGATCATTTGTTTTCGGATGAAAACATTTAGAACAACGACCACATTTATAAATGAACTCATGACGTTCCCTGGGTATAAGATCCAAAAAGGAAAGGCAATCTTTAATTAGATGTTTAGATTTGCATTTCGGGCAAATGTGAGGTTTAGTCTTTCCCGTAGTATTGACATCACCTGTCCTGGAGGCATTGGGCTTATCTTTAACGTGGGATCATCCAAGACTCTCAAGCTTATTTGATGTAGTTCTAAATATTGGAGAAGGGAATCAAAGGTTGGAAGTTCCTTACCATTCAGAGGCAGTTACCATTGTTTAAGAATATCTGGAGGTAAACTCTTAGAAATTATGGCAATGAGGCAAATTATGGCAAGGTCTGATAATTCTATTTCAGCCTTGATGCCTTTAATGGCATTGACATGCAGTCTGTAAAAATCGATTACATTTTGTAATGAGGAGGCTGAGCCTATTGTAAGAGTAGGTGGTTTCAGGATTGAAAATAAATGTCGAGCATAGATATTTCTGGGAGAATCGTATCTCCACCGTAACAAATACCGTGTAACATCAAAATTATCATGTGATGGGAAGGTTATGTAGTAAATCTTTGGCATTGCCTTTGAGGCATCCTGATAAATAAAAGAATTTGGTTGAGGTAGTTAGATCCGTTTGAACTACGAGGCCTACAAACAGATTTTTGAAGCCAATTAATCTGATCACCATCAAAGGTGGGGAGTTTAATTTCAGGTAGCTTGAAGTTGCACCTTGAACTAGTGGATGCATTATTGAATGTACGAGTATTTAAGGCAGATTCATTGACAGCGGAGGCTGATTAGAAATTAGATACTGCCGCAGTAATTATTGAATGAGCTTCATGATACCTAATTAAGGAATCAAATGAGTAAAAATTAGCATGTTGGATCCACGTTTTCAATTAGATCACTGATTTTGGAATAAAGTTTGTCAAGTGCGTCTTTTCTAGACGTTAATTTTTGGCATTTTTGTATAGTGAGAAGGTTGTTTTGCTTCACAAAGTCAGTGAGAGCAACACAATCTCCGTTAAGGAGAATCATTAAATTGACTCATTTCTTGGGAGGTGTGTACGTTGCCATGTTGCATAAACGAACGTGAGCTGGTATAGTATAAATTCAAAATAATCCACACAGCAAGTAGTATGGCTTGCCAATTGATGGACATAAAATAATCCACACAGCAAGTAGTATGGCTTGGCAATTGAAAAGGTAGAGAAAAGTGCACATAAAAAGGTAGAGAAAAGGAGTTGAAATGGATTAAGAAGGAAATCCTAACTCCTACTACTAATGTTGAACTATTCCCCACATAAACACTACAAATAGCACTAATAAACACTGAACATACCTCGCCACCAATAAAGACAAAAGACAACACATACAAGGCACTGACATAATATGACACTGATAAACACAAAATATACTCTGACAATAAATTAACGCAATAAAATTTTATCACTGTGTCACAAGCAAGCTGGTAATAGATTGCAGCACTTTGAACACAAATGCACATCGCATATGGCACACTAAAATACTTACATTTGTTGTATAGGGAAGGAAAAATATTAAGTCAGCTGTAGTGATCAGCT
Source organism: Acheta domesticus (assembly GCA_031308135.1). Classification (NCBI taxonomy): domain Eukaryota; kingdom Metazoa; phylum Arthropoda; class Insecta; order Orthoptera; family Gryllidae; genus Acheta; species Acheta domesticus. The sequence goes on from JAHLJT010002630.1 coordinate 54,518,718, forward strand.
GGAGCAGTCAGATGTTTACACAAGTTCACCATGAAACATTGGCACAAAATAGTATAAGTAAGTTGCATAGAAAGAAATGCAATATGACAAGCATTAAACAACAGTGAGTTTCACTATACTTTGTGATGATAATAGTTGAATAAGTTACATTAAAGTAATGTAATGCTCGTAAAGCATAAAAATAAGTAAATTAAAACAATTTGGTGCCTGGAGGGCATAAAATTGAGTAACATTGGATCGATGAGCATAAAGTAGTATTTGCTGGTTCTTATATCCACTTATAAAATAAGTAGATATCCATGACCCAGAGGACTAGTTTGTAGGCCATCTGGTGCCTAAAAGTATTAAATTGAAAATAATAAGATTCACTGGTTCCGATCTCTACTTATAAATATGAAATATAATTAGAGAATCGGTAACCGGGGTACGAGTTTGTAGAGTCGATGCGTTGTTTAGTGGACTGTATGGTAATTAATTACATCTCGTCCACAAAACTCTGGGAGCTGTAAGGAGGACCACAGGTGATAATAATACTTACAGAACAAGTCACCAGCCCCGTGATTTCTGAAAGTAATTTGAGGTGCTGTCATTCTCACAATTAAATTGAAGAAGTGCAATTTACCCGGGAGTGGTAACGCGGGGGTCTGTGGGACCCCCACGATCTATTCTTCCCGCTTGTTGTATTTCCCATGTTGGCTACCCTGACCATTGCTTTAGTAACTTTTTCTTTTTGTATCATGATATTTAGTGTGCTCTCAGTTTGCCAGTTTAGTGAGTTTTATCCGTGTAGCAAGCTATTGTTTTGTTTGGGGTGCCCAGAGACCCCCGCGTTACCCTCTACGTTAGCTAAGGTGTCTTCAGTCTCGTACATTCTATTAGTTTGGGAACGTATTGCATGCTGTATTTTTACGTTAAGATTCCCCTGCAAAATTAATACTGAAGTACTACGAACATTTTAGGTCACTTTATATGTTACAAAGGAGTGAAAGAATGTGCCAACTTTTGCTCAAAGCGGGAACAGAATATCCTTACTCACCGCCCTGGAAAAAGCAGTCTGCACGCAATTTCAAATGACCAGGATAACGTTTTCTTTGTTCATTAATTTGGATATGATTGAGAGAATTACAGACTCTATCAACATAGAAAATGAAATGGATTTAGAGAGGAATGAAAATGATCGCATCACCTATAAGACTGACAAAGCGGAAATGAAGGTAGTAATTGTTCTACTTTTTTGGCTAGGTCTGTGAAATCAGGGCACCAAAATCTTACTAGATTGTAGAATGTGGATAATATGGGTAATGAAATTTTCCATTGTACTTTGAATTTGAAAAGATTTCAATTTTTGCTAGGAAACATCGACTTAGATGTGACAACACGCGCAGACCGTTAGAAAAATTAACTCCAAATTTTAGATGCTTTCCTGATGAATTCTCAGAGTTGTTTGGCAACTAAATTCTTAATAAATTGTTCAATTACACGCAAAAAATTGTTAATAATAGAAGAATATTATATTAATTTACTTTTTAATAATTTAGCATATATCATGAAAAGAGTGTGGGGGTCTGGAGACACCTCACGTTACCACTTTGTTTCAAAAGTCACGTTACCACTGCAGGGTTAAACACAAGTATTGCACAAGAAAAATAAACAAATAGTTACATCACACCTTGCAAGGGTTAGCATGTTAATTGAACTGACTATTGTTAACTACAACAAACATTGTGAATTATCTGTGCGGTTTCATGATCACGAAGACTGGGCGAGCGCGTAGCCCCGCAGTGATGACATCAGAGTTCCGAACATGTTGAAACTTGTATCACGAGGTTGGAAAATAGCCCCTGGATATTAGAAAGCCTTCACACTGATTTCTGACGTGATCAAAGGTAGTCCGAACGGACATCTGCGCAGATCGCAGTTATCGCAGTTATCGCAGAAACCCTTACTTCATTTGCAATTTTATTCTGGAAATGTATTACAAAAGATGTTCATATTTATTGTTCATATCAGTGAAATTGTATACTATATTTGTTTCAAGAATCCATAAGAAATTCGTCTGAATGCATTTACCTTCAAATTCTTAAGAGTGATCCCAAGAACATATTTTTGCAGATACTTTACACTCCCAAGCATTTAACACTATTACAAGGAATATAGTGACAACATAATAAAGGCAGTAAGTTAAACATAAATCATAATATATGTGCAAAAAATCCAGTCAGATTTACTAATACATTAACACAAATACATCATTATCAAATTATAAATTATCCAGTCAGATGTTTCAAATTTCTTTCAGCAATTTTACAAAATATTTGGTCTTTGATCTTCATGCAATATTTAAAAAATATATTCATAGCTGACATCTTAATTATGTGTTCTAAATAATATTCTTTAGGACAAATACCATCAAAAAGCATAAGCAATGCATTTTGCAATTCATATGCAAGCTCCGACATTTCAACCTTCGACAATCTAATCTCTCAATTAAAATAAAATTTAGTCATGTGATGAAATTGAAATAAAAGGCAGCAATGTACTGTATAATTAAGATGGAGCTAAAATTGTTGTAACATACTTGTAAAATATAACAAAATTAGTTATATTTTTTCAATAAAAAACTTGAAATAACTTTTATTTTCAGATATCTGCTTTACTACATGGAGCAGTAATACTTACCAATACTTAAATAAAAAGTGAATATCTTCACCGACTAGGAAAATCTTTACAACTTTCAAATTACAACACACCGTTGCTACCAAAATTACTGACCGCGTGTAAATCACGTTGTTGACTAGAACTACCCTGGGCGCCATGACACAAATCACAAGTCGGTGTGGAGAGTTTCTTTATTCAGAGGGTGTTGGGTTGGAGCGGTGGAAGGCAGTGTGCTGTATGACGTAGCCGTTGCGTTGTTGTGATCCGAGCTTCAAGCGCATGTATGATCACAATCACTTATTGAAATACATGTTGTAGTAATTGTTGCACTCCATAACATGACTGGCTGCAGTATGACGAAACTCTGCTGCTTAAAGTATTGACAAAGGAAATGCACCTTACGTATTGAAAGTACAGTTTATGATTGCACATGTTGATTCAGTTGAGTGATAGTCCCGTTTGATATAAGAAAAAAGACTGAGTCCTTATGAGATGGACTGCACAATGAAATTGTACTGAAAGCTACGCACACGTGTTGCAATACGCGTATCGTGCGAAGACGAGCAGATAAGCTGTTCACAGAGCCACTATTGGTAGCACACAGTTCGAAGTGATTATTGACACTTTAAACAGCACAGTGCATAATGATATTCGTAAGATAATGAATAGTTATAACAAACTGTAGACATTAACACACGCTTGTAAGATTACGTCGCGTATGGAGACAGACGGACGCTTTGCCATCAATAGATTTTTAGTTATAGTTAATGCCTTATTTTACGTGGCGAGACTCGGGCCATCAGGCCCGCTCTTCCGTCTGACCACGCAAATTTCGCTACGCTCCTTTCACCTAGCGGAGAAAGAAGGTATTATATCGGGCGACGAAACAGGTGATTTGAATTTAGCTCAGAGGCGTCATTTAGGCTTGAGGATCTTTCACATGCAAGTAAATCTACTAACATGGGCCAGCCGGCTTTACTTCCCCCGCGGAAGGCGTACGAAGGATTTTTTCGCCCTTAAAAATCCACGGCTTCGATCGGGTTTGAACACGCGAAATTGGGTATGACAGTCCGGCACGCTAACCGTCACACCATCGAATCCGCTAAATTTTCAGTATCAAGAAGAAAAAAAAAATCATGGATTTTGGCTACACCACGAGTTACAGGATTTTTTTCTAAATTTATCAATACCAGAATATCAATTAATCAACACAAGAATATCAATATCAATATCCATTTTTCATTACCAGAACCCAGCTATAAGAGTTTTTCTGGAGAAACTTCGCCGTTATCCGGAACACGATTACATAACTTTCTCTTCTTACGAAGTATTCGTAAGGCGAGAAAGAAACTTCTTACGAAGTATTCCTAAGGAGAGAAAGTAAACATATATTAGCGTTGAATCATGATATATTAACACTATAATGCTGACGAATATTTTCTTCAATATTTCAAATAACTTTATGCATTATTGAGATAATTTTTAAGGAAGCAAGTAACAATATATCTAAGAGTTTTATAGCTTTTCCCTGCAACGTTGCATCAGTGACCATTATGCCGAGTGGAAGTATTGCTGATGCTTTTGATTTCATCTCACACAAAATCTATACTTTGTAGAGATACTGTTCCAGAAAGTGAATGACAAAGACAGATGTGCAATTTGTGTGCATTTCGCCCAGAATCTGGAGTCTCGGAAGTCTGGAGTCTCTCCCTCCCTCTTTCTTTCCTCACTCTCTTTTTTCTTCTGTCAATTTCCCCTCCCTCTCTTTCCCCTCAGTCTTTTCACCCTCTCTCATTTTCCCCATTCTGTGTCTCTTTTACCCCTCTGTGTCTCTTTTCCCTCTCTGTGTCTCGTTTCCCCCGCTGTGTCTCTTTTTCTCCTCTGTGTCTCTTTTCTCCCTCTTTCTTTTCCCGCTCTCTATTTTCCCTCTCTTTCTCTATTTCCCCTCTCTTTCTCTATTTCCCCTCTCTTTGTTTTCCCTCTCGCTCTATTTTGCTTCTCTTTCTCTATTTTTCCTCACTCTCCACTTTCTCACTCTCTCTATTTCCCCCTTTATATTTCACTCTCTCTATTTTCTCGTCTGTTTCTATTTCTCTCTTTTTTTCTTTCTTATTTCCCCCTCTCTCTTTGTCCCTCTTTCTCACTTTCCTCTCATCAACTTGCACCGGCTGGTCCTCTTTGATCGCGCCCCACGGCACACAGCTACGCCCAGCAACAATGAAGCTCACGAGAGACAATGGAAAAAAAGAAATAACATCAAAATCAAAACTTGGCAAAATTGTACTTAAATTAATCGAATTCTCGGTTCTTTCGCATCTACCAATTAAAATGGATACCATCCCTGTTTAAATTACTTCTTTGCACGGTTGATACCTTTAATTTTATAATAATATTTGAAAACGTATTCTACTCAAAAATATTTGATCCTTTTAAGATTTAGTAACACTTCGCCTATTATCTACAAACAAATCAAATCACACATTTATGTACAACCCTATTAATTCACTAAATTTACAAAAAAATACTTCTGCAATCATCAATCTGCACGAAATTTTTCCTTTAAAATACTCTCTGTATAAAACACATTAGCAATTGTTGGATAACAATTCTCAATCAAATTTTCAAGCACGAGTGTTATTGAAGTTACAAGGCTTCATGAAATACAATACATCAACTTTCTTTACATTCTGTTCTACTCTCAATTGTACAATACCTTCCTTCCCCTGAATTATTCTTACGTTTTGACACAGTTCTTTAAACAGTTCCGTTTTCTCACAATGCCTGACGGTAATCCTCACGGCTGTTCTATGAACTTCACTGGAAATAGATTTGGTTACTTTGAAGGCGCGTGGGTCTTACCACAACGCCGACGTCTGGGTTAGCTAGACGTGCCCTTGGCGCGCGCTGCTGAGCGCAGCTGCCGAAAGCTCCGTTGCTCGTCGTCCTGCGTCGTTCGCCGGCAACTTGTAACCAATCCCTTCTCCCGTTCGTTCCTCGTACGTCCACGCCTTTCTCTCGTACTTCTGCGACAGGAATTTACCACGTTCTTCTCCCTTTCTTGTCTTCCTCACCAATACCACGCCCTTCATGTCCTCTTCATCTTTCTTCGTGCTGGATCACGCACGCGTATTCAGAGTTCGTGCGCTTCAAAAATGTGTGCTTTTTCCTGTTTCCTATCCTTGCTTCTAGCCCTCTATCGAATCTAGTCAATTTGTTACGGCATTCTTACTCAGTTCAATAAACGTCGCCGAATTTGCATACGTCGTCTACTAATTTTCGTTGAACTTCGCTATTTCAAGAGTTTCTACTGTAGCTCCACCGATAAAACTTCACAAACTTTTCGTACAAATATTAACTTTTTCTGAGCCGTACGATTACTCGCTGAAGAAAATGCCGACCTCACTATCGAAGCTAATCACTGTCCGTTGTGGTCAAGAAAGAACTGTTCACACCGGTGGTCTGGTCAAGAAGAAGCGTTTTCTGTTCGTTCGCCATATATATATATATATATATATATATATATATATATATATATATATATATATATATATATTGAAACGAGTCGTGGATAAACTCTGCATAAGATTTGTAAAAAAATAGAAAGAAAGAAAGGGGACAGGGATTCTTGTCCAGGAATGGGCTCCGGCTGAATCACGCGCACACTGGAAATGGTGGTTAACAAGAACTTTTTATTACAGAAATAATTGTTTTACAAATTTGGTTGCCTTTGGCGCTTATACTAGCATTCATTCTGTTCTTTCCCCTGTGATGAACTATAACCCCTTTTGCTATTCTCCACCATCTCGGGGCTTCACTTCCTATAATGACTTCAATATTTGGGGGGGGCCTCAACACGAAATCACTGTTCTCCCCGGGTTACTTACCCTCCCTCCCCAACCTTCCAGCCGCCTTTACTAGTGGTACTCCTACCTGACTTGCGTTGCTGCCTGCTCGCTCCTCCACCGTCGAGCCGGCGCCGAGCGCCGCACCATTCGCGTCCGGGCCTCTTCGTGCCGCGGGGGGGCCGGTGCGGGGAAGGGGGTCTTGCGATGCCGCCCCAGTCGCTTATTCCATGCGCGGCCGGCCGACGTGTCTGGTCCGCCGCCTCGCCCTTCGGGTATGTTCGTTGTACTCGGCTGCGCTCGGAAGACCGGAGGACTCTCCGTTGCCGTTAGCCGCTCCCCATCCCACTCGTGGCCGCTGTTGTGCTTCTAAACGTCCCCGGAACGTTTCGACTGCTTCCGCATATGGACTTCAACCCAGGCAGCAATAGACGTCGACCGTTCACCCAGTTCGCCCCCAATGAAGTCGAACGCTGGCGTACACCGTTCCACCGCTCCGCACAGTTCCGTCCACTACACGTGGAGATCATTCATTGCTGATGACACTCCACCGCGATCCCATGTCCGTCTCGTCTAGTTTCATTTCCCAACAAGCACTTCCACTCTCATCTCTCACTTCCCTTGACACCACGCCTTCCCAGTTCCACGGCACCGTGTTAACTTTCACTACTCTCTCCAGTTAACAGTCCGCCACAGTCCGCCCGTCCGCCTCTCATGACATTCTCTCCGCTACTCTGCACGTCCGCACCCCAGGACATTCTCTCCGCTACTGTCCCGCGTCTCGCGGCCCTCGGCTTCTCGCCACCGAACCAAATCCGGTTCCTCGCACCCGACTCCGCGGGCGCGCCGGCCGCCGCCGCGCAGTTCAAATTCCTAACATGGGCCAGAACGCATTGTTATCACGTGAGTGATAACAATTCGTTTCAATATGTAGTGCCGCAACCGCACATATTTTCCCGCGTTATTGGAAACGGGTACATAATATTGAAATAATGCAATTTTGAAATTAAAAAAACTAGCAATATCCGAAAATGGGGCTAGCACCGCATTTCCTATCGTCTCTTATTACATAAGGGAAAAAAAGAGAAAGTTTGGAGCGGTTTTTGAGAAATTGGTTTTTGTAAATTCCAAGCACAAATTATGCAAAAACTAATTGCTTTTTCAAAAAAAATTGTGCATGGTCTTTTTTAATGAGCTAATTTTGTACAAGAGAATTTGTCCCAGTGAAAAATCTCAATCTTCAATTTTGTAGTTAATTTTTTTGCAATTTTCCAAAAGTCAGGAATTTTAATGAAAATCAAACCTACACCATTCACTTAAAGGTCTTTTGCACTATTCGAAAACAAAATTTAATTAAAATATTTGGAGCCATTTTTTTTAATTTCGAAAATGTTCTAGAGGTTTCATGTACAGTACCCCCGATAATTAAAATATCAGCTTCAACTTCCGGAGACCGTTACATCACAATTAGGGAATATCAATTTCGGAGGAAATTGGTTGAACGTTTCCGAGCTAGCGTTGACCACAGACGGAGACACATATGCTTTGTCGTCAATCGGTTTTCCGGTATCAAGAACCAACAAAACGGGTATTTTGGCTATTTCACGTGCTAGATGAATTTTTTTCTAAATTTAGCTACTGGATTTATCGAGTTTTATGTTTCGTACTAGAGCGCTGTAATACGAGTTTTTTTGGCAACAATTCCCTGTTTTCTGTCCCACGATTAAATTATTTTCTCTTCATAACGGCAAAAAAGTAAAAAGTGATTTATCATCATAACATAGTGATGTATGAAAATAAACGATACTGAGATCTAAAATACTACAAATTTTTCGAAAAAAATTCTGATAATTCAATTTTCAAGTGAATAGTCCCAAATGGTATTACTCAAACCAAAGGTACGGTAATAACTGAAATATTAATAAACACTTGTGATATATTGCATCATATTTTGATCAAATAGCAAATCAGAAACAACAAGAATAATTTTCAGCTTCCTAAACAAATTAAACCTATAAAAACAGACAATCAGCCGTCGGTAGGTCACTGGTTTTGCAAGGTTTAAAAGACAGTCCACTTTCACACAGAAAAATGCCCATGAACTGTTTGTATTTTTGGTTTATTTCCAGGCATAAAATACAAAGGAGGCGTGCCGTAGAGACCGTGGATGTTGCTGGAGGGGAGGTGCTGTGTCAGGTTCTGCAGGAGGCCGGGCGGATCGTGACGTCGAAGTGTATGGACTGCCCTCTGCGTTCCGGAGGGGCGGATGCGCGCGAAGGGGAGGAGGCGCGGGCGGAGGCGCGGGCGGAGGCGCGGGCGGAGGCGCGGGCGGGGCCCTCCTCGTCGACCGCCGCAGCCTCTGGCGTCACCGTCGCCACCAGTGTCTCAGGCTGCGAGGGCCTCGCAGTGTTCAAACCCTGCGCAGGAGTCCTACGGTTAGTAGTAGTGGTGGTAGTGGGAATAGTGGTAGAAAGTAGTAGTGCTAGGAGCAGTGGAAGTAGTAATGGAAGTAATAGTAGTAATAGTAGCAATAGAAGTGGTAGTAGTAGTAGTGGTATTAGTAATAATAATATAATCATGTATTAATAATAATAATATTAATAATAATTATAATAATAAACACCTAGAGAGTACACGGCCTTGTAGTTGGTGGTGGAGCTTGAGAACCGCCTTGAGCCTGAGAGATATGTCAGTGGTAGCCTAAATACTGGTAGAACCTCTCTTGCTGAATACATTGCAGTTGAGCGGTCAGACTACGAAGTACTCCATTTTGAGGAGAGGGGGAAGTACGTAGAGGGGGAAGGGTTATGAACCTTTGGACGTCCTGTTATCGGCCCATGGAGGGTACAGGACGGAAAGTGGGTTGGCACACCAGGCCACTGATTAGAGTGGAGGCCCGAACTTTGCATTAGCTAGCAAAGGAGGCTGCCTTCAGCAGTCACTGAAAATCCCGCAGGTTTTAGTAAGGAGGAATCCCTTGCCGATGTCCCGAAGCCATTGTGGGACGCAGTAACGGATTACAGGAAATTATCCAAGGCTTAAGTGTGATCTGTGAACTCGAAATTGCTGCCTGCAATGCTTCAATTAAAACCAATGAGCAAAAAGGATAGAACAAGAAATGTAAAGAATCTTAACGTGCTTTGTTCTACCAATGTCCTATACGAAACTGAGGGAATGTCACCTTGTCGACATCTGGCCATCCCACGGATGTAAGTCCTAGGGAACCAGAACCGGCAGTAGTTCGACGCCATCGTCAGAGACGGACCCAGGATGAACCGTAGAAGGTGATGTTGTGCTTTTACTATGCAAAAGCGAAAAATGGCTCGGAGGTAGAAGTTTTCAGGGTAAGCAAAGAGAGGAATCCATATATGAGATCTAACCTCTCAAAAAGCTAGCTAGTCAACGACGAAACATACTCAGCAGTGGAAAATTCACAGCTGAAAAACTTACTGACATTCAGAGAAATGCGGAATATGTTCTTTGCTCGAACTACTCACTTGACGAACATGTAGAACTTAAAAACGACGATCTTTTGTAGGTTCATCTCTTCCCAATGTAATAACCGTCAGTGGTGAAAATACATCTGGCAATGAATTACACGACGAGGACATGATGCGAAATATCCTCCGACGCGAGATAGAAAGAGTTCGTCAACTTCCATTTGAATCTCGTGCACCGTTGAGGAGATTATACGAAAATGCCAAAGCTAAGAGTGAGATTTTTCACTTCACAGCAAAAAGGAAGAGTAGTGTTGTCCAAAATGATATCAGGAATTTTTAAATTTTGAAGTGTTTTATGGTACCGGCAGGACAGAATTATAATTGATTGAGATTTTAATGGGTTTAGCTTAACATCGTTTCTCACAGATCATTCATGTAAAGAGGCCAAATTGTGATTTGCTTTACTAACAAACATGGCCACTTCAGAAGGTTTCCCACAAGGAAGATCTGTAAGTCGTCTGCATACATATGACTGCACATTTATAGTGCAGATGGGATATCATTAACGTAGATAAAGGAGAAAAGTGGCTCTAGTATGGAGCTCTGTGGTACTCCGCATAAAACGGACTTAAAAGACGAGAAAGTATTCTCAGCAACTATTACTAAAATAACTGCAACCTGTTGTCTTTTGCTAAAATAACTTGAAATCCACGATAAGGTAGAATTGGAAAAACCACGGCTTTTACATTTGGCCAGAAGCATGTCAGAGTCAACTGAATGGAAGACCTTGCTAAAATCTAAAAGCGTCAATGTTGTTATTTGCCTTCGTCCAGAGATTGATAAATGTTTTCGGTGACTCGTAACAAAGCCGTTTCCGTACTTCTACGTTTCGAAAAACCAGATTGCAAACTATTGAGAACATCATAATTGATTAGATCGTTTATGGCTAGATACTAGTCTATTTGTTAACGTATAATTTTTCTAGGTCTTTGGATAATATACCGATAAGTCAAAAATATCAGTTTTTGATCACAAATTTGTTTTTTATTTATAGGGTATTTTTTTTACAAAGGACACTTGTTAACAAACCATTAGATTTCAATGTTTTTTAAAATTTTACTTAATACAAAAATTGCTGTGAAACGTAGTTATTTTTCCATAAAATTAAAAAATACCTTTATGAAATCTTTTTTCTTGAAAATGTTATTTTATTCGATAAAATAGTAATATATTATATATTTAAATTATAATTTTGAGAAATAGTGATTTTGTATTCCCTTACTTTCTAGTAAATTAACCATTTTAATTTTTTTAAAATCACTAGTAAAAGAAATTAATTGACGATTAAAACATACTTATCGCAAAACAATAATTTGTTTTAAAGAAAGAGGATATGTACCTTTTCTCAGTTTCTTTGTTAACAGCAATGTCAACTATTCAGTTACCTACTTTAATGAGGTAATTACAACACGATTTGTAGTATTTAAGATCTTCACACTGAAATCGAAACCAGATCGTAAGAAAAACATGCAAAATGTTTGACAAAATATTATGACTTAGACATATGTGGGTAGTGAAGTTTTCTTAAAAATAAGGCGATACAAAATGATAATGAAATAGATGTCTTATTTCGATTATTCTCCATTTTTCAAAAGCAATACAATAATTAATAATTACAATCAATGAGAACATTATTTTATTCATTTGCTACCACGTAAACAAAACAAAAATAGTGTAATGAAATTATGGGAAACGCACTGAAAGGAAACACGATTTAAAACAGACCTTCAATAAGATAGTTGTCTTATGTCACCAGACATAAGTAAATTGTCTCATTCAAAAAGTGTAAATTGGATCAGTACGCAATAAATATTGAGTTATTATTATTATTATTATTATTATTATTATTATTATTATTGAGATAAACTCTAATGTTTGGTAACAAGTGTGACATTTGTAAACAAATACTCTATACATAAAAAATAACTTTGTGATCCAACAGTGATACTTTTTGACCGGGGAGGAAAAAATTCAATTGTTTTCCAAATGTCAAAAATATTTTAATTTCTATAAAATAATAATTAGTATTCTGTAGTAAATAAAATTGATTGCTTGACTCAAATCCGAACTGTTTCACTAGTGAACCAATAGGGTTTAACTGTAAATACAAAATGCCCCATCGGGGTGGTGTATCTTAAACTGTTTACACGTTTTTCTATCCCACTTTTCTTACCGCTTCTCCCTCCTGGCCAATCATAAGACCGTGTCTCATCTGTCATAGGTGGCGGTATACATCGATAGCTAATCGGTAAACATACATAAATGTACTAAACATGACCTCTTTGATTCTAACATAGCTTACAGTTATATTCAATATTTGGCGCAGATTAGAACTCTGTTGGACATAATGTCATTTGTGGATTAGTCTGATTAAATACCACTCGTACTTTAGAAACTCTCGGATAAATCCCGAAGCACTCGCTCTATCGTCAATTTCCAAAGGACTCATGGTATTATCTATGATGAATAGCCGAGAATCGTTGGATTACTCCACACAATATACAAATCACTCACCTCTCACTGTTCTTCACTAACCCTCGAGTCTCGTGGTTGCGACAGCCTCTCAGCAGCGTCTATCATCATCTCCGAGAGCACAGGCACTACAACAGAGAGGACCTCCTGCGCATCGGCTGTCTAGGCACACACCACCCCTGCCATTCAACTGCGTTCATCCCCCTCCCTCAACACACACACACACACACGCACACACACACACACACACATATTCATACATACGCGCTCTATTAATTTCATTGCCCGGCACTCTTGCTCCTTCTTCCTATCACTTTCCTCGCACGTTTCCTTTCTCCACTCTCATCGTCCCTTTCCTTCATCTTCTCTGTTTTCTCTCACTTTCTCTTGACTTATTGATTCCTTTTTATCAGCCGTTTCCCACCTCCCTTTCTCCCTGTTCTCCTCATTCTCTTCTTCCCTATGTTCTAGTTCCCCCTATTTCCTTCTCTTTTTTACACTCTCACCTTCCCTCTCTCTCCCCTTCCCCATCGACCACTATTCCCCCTCATCTTCTTCTCCATCTATTCTTGGCCTTTGTCACCCCCTTCTCGCCTTTATCTCCTCGTTCCCTCCCTTCTCTTCCCTTCTTCCATGCCTCGTTTTTCTCCTTCCTTCCCTCCCCTTTTCTTGTTTTCTCTATCCGTCACTCTCTCTTTCTTCTTTCTCTTTCTTTCTCTTGTTCTTGTTCTCATCTCTCTTCCTCCTCTTTCGCACGTCCCCCATTGTCTCCTATTTTCTCCCCCTCTCCTTTCCCCGGCTTCCTTTCTCGTTTTTGCTCTACCTGTGTCTTCTATTCCTTCCTCTTTTCCAAAATACAAATAAATGTCAATAAATCTCCCCCTTCTCAAACTACACACTAGGGACAAACCTTACGCCTAAACTAGGATAAAAAACTCTACCCTGGTAACATTTTAGTAAATCCTTGAAGATCGAAGATATTAACACAAAAGGGCACCATCTATTTTCATTCAACCGGGCCTCACACAGACCTGATTCACTCAGGGCCGGGGACCTCACACAGACCTGATTCAATCAGGGCCGAAAGAGAACGAAAAATCGCCTCTAAATTGTCTAATTCTATGAGGAACCACGTTGGGTCACGTGAATACACTAAGTGTGTTAGGTAGATTTTACACAGTGTGAAACACGAAACCAATTTTGAGTTTCTCCGCATGCGCAACATTTAAAGTAACGATAGAATTATAACGGAAAACCACCAAACTTATTGGTTGTAAGCACGTGATTTGTATCGTGTATTGTTATGCTCACTATACATGACTATAATAAATCATCATAATAGTATATAGGTCTTCTGCAAGTAAAGCAAATCAAGAGGTTGTACACGATGGGAATTTAACGTTCTGCCGATCACAGCTGCTGGCTGCGAGCATTCTCCTCAAGACCGCGTCTGAATTCGATCCTGTTGTCGAACGAGTTTAAAAAATCCTGCCTCCGTCGGGACTCGAACCAAGGATCTCCCGGTCAGAGGCCCTGCAGTGACATGAGTTGACGCTCTGCGTAAACAGGCCTATTTTTCCGTTGAGCTCTTTGATGAGGACCCACCTCCTTTCCTTCGGGCAAACCCTCGAGCGTGCTCCTCAACGCAGACGCAGTCGACTCTCTCACCGTCCCGCTGCCAGAGACGCTCTTTGGGGCTTCGTCAGTCTCCGGCGCCGCGCGAGAGGGCGAAGCAGACGTGCGCTCTTGCTCCATGCATAGACAGTTCCTCTACAAACAGACAAAATGCGTTTTGAAATATTTTCACCATGAGCCCCAGATGCGATTCCACTGCAGCTACACTGTCGTTTCCTCTACTGACTCACTAACCGAGTAGTCATGACTAGAGAAAGGATTTTCATGCACTATCAAACGCTAAAATATGTATGCAAACACACACTATCAAATAGCCAAATATGCACGATGCAGGATAAAAATGGACAAAACGTTCACAATCAAATGTTATTTTATTTTTTAATTGTAAAAATGAAAAATTAACAATTTTTTAAAAAACCTTTCAAATTCATTATTTTGACCTGGAAAATTTTTCTGAATGCAGAAAAGGACCTTTTTATGTCACAAGAAGTAATTGGAACACATTTAAAAGACGAAATTTAAGCAAATGTAAAGTCAAATCCTGTATTTTCCGATTTTTGACCACAAATAATGTTTTTTAAACATTTCGAAGAAATTTCAAGTCTCTATTTAAATTTAACCCCTTATCTAATTTCCCCGTAGCAGTCTCACCAATATCTCTAAACATTAATTTCAGACACTGTAATGTCTTCAACAAATTTTAATGACTCCACCAGAGGAAGGCCAACTGATTCTAATTTCTGAAGATAAGGAAGACTATTTTTTCTTCATGTGTATGTGTCCGGGATGCCCAGTCTTGTAAATGTCTCTAGAAATCCTTTAAACGTTGAATTTGCTATTTTTCGAAGAGTATATTAATAAATAATCACATATTTTCATTAAAAATGGATTTGTTGCAGGCTTCAATTTTGCCTCAGTTTGCACTGTGACATAGTTTCTTTCCTTTCTCTAACTTTGACGCAACGAGAAGTAGGTGCAAGGTATTGGCCCATTTGAAACTTTTTGGAACATTTAATCTGCATAAATTTATTCATATTAAACAGAGCTACATATTTCTTAAGAACAGTATTAGAATTTTGCTACAAATTACCATGTCTTGAGACAAATGTTACTCAAATTTTGACGCAAATTAATGTCAGATTTAATTTAAGACAAGCGCACTTTACTCAAATGTATTTAACTAAATGTTCAGGTTCAAACTATCTGGGCAGAAGTTACATAGTCTCGAATTTGAGATATGACCGTAGAAATTATATTTAGTACGAACTTGTTTCGTCGTACTAGTTTCCCTTGTTGACAAAATTATTCTTTTTACTCTGACCGGATTCGCCTCTCACGCACCGAGCTGTGGGCTGCGTGAAGCGTGTCTTTGAATAGTCAGATTATTATCTAATACGTATTCACTAGGGAGTGGGTACGTCTTTTTATGCCTATTTGATTAATAAAGAAAGTTGAATAATTGAAATGTAAATAAAATAACAATACTATATTCTAATTTTGAAATTACAAAAAAATATTACATCTTCAACTCTTTCACTTTCTGAAGATTTTCTACACTTCGTTAGGAAATGTTAATACCATGTATCGATACCTTACTTACCTTGAGCTCATACATCCCCTTGTAATGGATAACCACACATTACATAGAAATGCTGATATTCACAAAATAATACACTTTGCATACATTTAACAACAAACAATATTACTGAAAAAGAAAGAAACGACAAAAAATACCTTACACTCTTTGTAAAAAAATATACCACGTAAGCAACCTGCTTAAATTACAGTTTCGTTTCACTTTTGTAATTACTTTTAACAAGTGAATTTCCTTTTATTCGTTACTGACATGTTTCATCTTTCAAAATCTTATCAAAATCTCATTAAAGAATAGTGCTGTTAAATACTCTCTTTCTTTACTATTTAATTAGTAATGAACAACACGAATATTATTTACACTAGTAAATTTCTGATACAAAAATTTAATACTTAACAAAAACTTTTCCACTTAATCTGGGTTCGATTTACGACAGCATGGAAGATAAATTTATATTCACATTTCTCGAACTCTATGAAAATATACTGGCAAAATTAATTAATTACTCTTTAGACGAGAGCCTGTCTTTTGAACTAGGTTGTTGCTTGAAGTTTAACTTTGTATAAAGTTCGGGTGACTTACGGTAGTTCTTCTTTCCCGAGTACCGTTCAATGAGGTGAGGTGATTCTTGACGTCAGGCACGCGCAGTTCCTGCTTCCGATAACCACGCAATTCTCTACTGCAAAGGTCCCAGTCTTCTTTTACTGCGTCGACGAAATCATACTCGTGAAGTTTCCAATTACCATTTCAACCATATAATTCCAATAAGAGGAAGACGTCGAAATAAATTCAAACGAAATAGAATAGTAATAACGTGAAATTGAAATCAAATTAGAAATGGCGTAGATTTGAAAATCAGAATCAAAAAGCTGTAAAAGAGAAATACATACTACCATTACAGAAATGTTTTCCATTATACAACGTGCTCCAAATAATTATGCAAATTTGTATTAATGTTAAAATTCACATTGCATTGGATTTTGCACGATCTTGCAACATTTGTGTTTAATCACATTGCTGAATAATATTCATGTTCATTAAGAAATTGCTTCAATGAAAATTTGTTACCTTTAGTAAGCTTTCTAGCGTTCTCTTCACTCGTTTCTCAAATTGAGCTCTTGTGCACTATGTCTCACAACGTTTTCACAGCTGTCCCCTCTGAGAAAATGGCAGATCTCAGTATCTGTACAGAATAATTCGGCATTTCGACGAACTAATTTCTGATTTGTCCTTGATTTTCGTCGCGAGTGCGTTCATACGATTACTTCGTGGCGTGATTGATTGTCCGTCAACGAAAGTATTAACCTCTGTTTGCTCCTTCTCGTGGGGATAGTATTAACTCTTTCGGCCTGTAACCAGGCTTTAGCGGTTGCATCACGGACACAGCGATGCTACTAGTACTTCAAACAAAATTACAAGAAAAAATATGAAATACTCCTTTTTTTCAATAACACTAAAAATAATAGATGTAAAAATCTGAAACTTGAGAAAAATATTTGGAAAGAATGTGCATACTAATACACACAATAATTATTTAAAAACAATGCGCCAAACAGTTTCTACTAAACAATTTTTTGAACCTCAGAAAAATCTCAAAACTTCAAAAAAATAATTAATAATTAATCTATTATAATTATTTTCAATTCAATAAACATTAAAGTATTTTTTCGTTTCATATTTATTTCACTGATATTGATTTATCCTTTACTGAGTTTCAGTATTTCAAATTATATAATTTTTGCAGCAAAATTAGATTTGAGCACTAAGCATTACGACTAGGGAAACAACACCAGTAGATATATTTGTTTCATTGATCAACTTTTACAGTATTGTTTACTTACTTCTTTATAATAACAATTGGAATAAATTATATTTCCATCCGTCCTCCAGAAAATCATTGAAAATGCATTGTTTGACAAGTGTTGCACACGAAACCTTAGAAGAAGCTATTTTTAACTTAGCTTCACAATTAAGATACTTGCGTTAGTCCTCTGTTGTATGCAAGTAGACTGAGAGCCAGCTTTATGACTATTTTCCTCCCCATTGTCAGTTAAGAAAAGATATTGAGTTTTGGCTTCGTGTATCTTCCGTAGCCTTTGCGACGTATGATATGGCGTTGTAATTTGATAATTCGATCGTTGCTCACCGCACGTGTACTCGCATCCCAAATCCAAGTAATGTACAGGAAAGTAAAAATGTGAAGAATATCAATAAGCACTGCAGAGAACTGCGTGGTATCAGGATCTAAAATCAATTTACTATTAATGCAAGATATGCGTCAGTTGTAATATTCACAAATTATGCAGAGAAATATTTTGAATTATGAAAAAGTTCCAAATAATTATAGACAGTCATAAACAAAATATATTTGTTATCTTGACATATATATTTGTCATATGTAGTCAAGATAACAAATATATTTTGTTTATGACTGTCTATAATTATTTGGAACTTTTTTATAATTCAACATATCAATAGAGACAGTCTATAGTTGAAATTGATGCAGAGAAATACTATGAAAGTACTTAAATATGCTAGCGAGAAGTCTAAATACGCAGTGAATATGCATTATTAATTTAAAAAACGTCCAAATATACATTATGCATGAATTTCTCCAAAAAACTACCAAAACATGAAAATATCCACGGAAAAAGTATTCATTTTTTAAACAAGTTTTTCATGAAACATATATTAACAAAGGTTGAAATCTCTACGAACGTTAAATAAAAACATACATTTGCATGGAAATCCTGTCCCTAGTAATAAGTGTATCGTGGTTTCATTTCTCGCCTTAGGAAGCCAAAAAATCCAGAGAATGAGAAAAAAAGTGTCCTTTGGACTCCCAAAGAAGGTATCTGGGAAGATCATCATTCACTACGGAAACACTAGTTAAAACTATAGAGATTAAGAAACTATGTTCTGCGAGAAAGTTTGTGGCATTATAAAGCACCACTAATTTATTTATTTGCCATCCCTTATTGCACATGTGGAGAAAATTTAGGAAACAAAATTTGGAGCGGTTTTTAAGAAACATTTTTTCGCAGATTTCAAGCCCCAATCACGCAAAAAGTAATAGTTTTTTCTGAAAATTGTACATAACATTTTTTTAAGAACTAATTTTGTAACTTTGTCTGAGGCAAAAATATCTTCAATTTTGCACTTTTGAAATTGTTTTTTACAATTTTCGAAAAATTGGAAATATTAAGGAAAATAGTACCTGCATTCTCTTAAATTTCTTCGCACTATTCAACAACAAAATTTAATCAAAAAATTTCGAGCAAATTTGTTTAAAAACTTTCAAAATGTCCAATGACTTTATATACAAATAGACGGACAGACGGACGTTTTGCCATCAATCGATTTTTCAGTATGAAGAAGCAACAAAACATGGATTTTGGCTACACCACGAGTTAGAGATTTTTTTTAAATTTAGCAATAGAATTTATCCACTTCTTCGTTACCAGCACCCAGCTATGAGTTTTTCTTGCGAAAATTCGCCGTTTTCCGCCGCACGATTACATAATTTTCAGTTCTTAAGAAGTATTCGTAAGGCGAGAAAGAAACTTCTTACGAAGTATTTGTAAGGCGAGAAAGTAAAAATATATTAGCGTTGATTCATCATATATTAACACAATATAACGCTGACGAATATTTTTTTCAAAATTTCAAATATCTAAATGCATTATTCAGATAATCTTTAACGCGTTGACTGTCATGTGCATCACATGTGATGCGCAGTAGGTTTTTGTGCCTGGCCGCGTGCATCATACTATCTCGTTCAGAGCTGAGGATTTTAGCTTGTGGATCGTATATAATCACAGCTCCATTGAAATCAAGTGTGTGACTTATTCTGCTGGCCAAGTATAAAAGATTTTTGTCTTTGGCTATTGGTTGGCACCCCTGAGTCGCTGTAAATAATAATGTTTTCAGCACCTACGCCCAGTGCCTGGACAAATAATTGGAGAGTGGTCTTGGCCAGAATCAAAAGTTCACGAAATATCCCTTGGGAGTCAAAGTGGACAGCAAGTAACAAAATATCTAAAGGTTTTTTATAACTTTTCTCTACAACATTGCTCTAATGACCATTATGTCGAGTGAAAGTATTGGTAATGCTTTCGATTTCATCTCAGACGAAAGCTATACTTTGTAGAAACACTGTTCCAGAAAATGAATGATATAAAAGTGTGTCTCGCACAGAATTTGGAATCTCGGAATTGGTGCTGCATTGTCCCAGCTCTCGTAGTATACAAAATAAAATTATGAAGGCAACGTGAATTGTGGAACAAAATTTGGTAACAAGAGGTATTCGCTCTCATGCAATAGATGCTATATGCATCAGAAAATAAGCTACACATTTTGACTCTTTTGACCAAATTTTCACGTATAACAACTCTTTATCTCTCGAGTTGTAATAACCTCAAATTCTTGCATATATTTTAACCTTACTAATATTAAGCTACAAATAGTTATTGTATTACCAGGGGGGCACCTCTGAAATTTTGATTTAATTCATGGTTTTGATACAATCATAATCTGAAATGACTAACAATATGCATAACCATTCATTAAAAAAATCATTTTCCTATTCTACAAATAAAAAACTTTATCACATCAATATTCTATAGGAAAACCTATTTCATTTCTATGTAAAACTAATGGTGCAGCAACAGCACATAATTTCTCACGTTATTGGAAACCTCTACGTAATATTGAAATAATACAATTTTCAAACCCAAAACAATTGGCAATATCCGAAACAAGGGAGTGGCTTTTGAGAAATTTGTTTTTGTAAATTCCAAGCGCAAATTATGCAAACACTTCTTGCTTTTTCAAAAAATTGTACATGGCCTTTTTTAGTGAGCTAATTTTGCACAAGAGAATACGTGTGAGGCAAAAATCTCAATGTTTAATTTTGTAGTTAATTCTTTTTGCAATTTTCTAAAAGTCAAGCATTTTAACGAAAATGAGACCTGCACCATTTACTTAAACGTCCTTTCAACAACAAAACTGAATCAAGATATTTGGAGCCAATTTTTAAAAATTTTGAAAATGTTCGAGGGACTTCATGTACAGTACCCCCAAAAATTAAAATATCGGTTTCAAATTCCAGAGGCCGTTACATCAGCTAGAACAATTGGGAAATATCAGTTTTGGAGGAAATCAGTTGAACGTTTAGGAGCTAGCGTTGACCAGAGACGGACACACAGACGTTTTGCCGTCAATCGATTTTTCGGTATAAAGAACCAACAAAACGCGGAATCTGGCTATTCCGCGTGCTAGATGAACTTCTTTCTAAATTTAGCAACTGGATTTATCTAATTTTTCGTTACCAGGTCCATGTAATGAGAGTTTTTGGCGTAAATTTGTCGTTTTGGCGAAGGGGGATGTAGATGGATTTACACAACGTAGTATTATAATTTTTTAAGCAGTCAAAATTTGATTTACAGCAATGAAATTTTGTAATCTTAAGAAATATGAATGTGAGAAAATATGTATCATTAATTTTTGTAGAAAAAAACAGAAATTGTGGATAGTATAAACATTTGAAATTTTTAACTTCACAAAGGTGCACTTTCCTTAAAAACCTATCATTTTAAAAATTTGAAATTTTGCAGAATTGCTCCTTAAATACAAATAACAAATATGTGTATGTAAATTTTGGAATTAGTAATAGTTTTGTTAAATATTAATTATTGAATTCGTGTCATATTATTAGTTGCACAGAATATAGTTTAATAAATTATTATGAAGAATCTAAACAACATTTGAAAAACTCCTTACACACAAATTCTTGTCTTTGTTATCTGCAACTACGTTCAAAATTTGAATATTGCACACGGAATATTTGTTGAGAAAAAGGTACATTTAGCACAAAAAATCAGCAGCAAAATGTATTAACTACTTCTGAAAGCATTTGCAAGTATATTATTCTAAAACCATTGGTAACATTCTCATTTTCGTTACATTAACCTCCACTCACTTTTCGCCTTGATTCTTTAGCGGAGTTTCTGAATCACGTTTTTAGTTCACGTTCTACAAAATTATTAACTTCAATTTATGTTCTTTTTAATCTTGGGGAAGAAATGTTAAATATTTTCGCTTTCTTCACTTTCTTATGATAACTAGTCGCTCTAACTATGATATCACTCTAACGACTGGGTAACACAATAACTATTCCAAAAGAAAACACAGTTACCACTTAAAACTTGGTTGACAAGAAAAGCACGCTTCAAAACAACATGTTAACACACGTTTGCAACGCGGGAAATAACCACAACCTTCTAAAACAGAAGATTTCAGAATGCCTATCAAACAGCTCCGTGTCAACGCCTTCTAACGTGGCCACCTCTCAGGATGCTATTTAAAATTTAAAGATCTAACGGCGATCTGTTTGGTGTACAAGTTTGGGATAATATATTAAAAACTATAGGGAATAATATTAGAATAAAAACTGAAAATCAATTGTTTGGCCATATTCCACCTACATAAAGCGCGAAAAAGTAAAAACTGATTTATCTTCATAACATAGTAATGTATGAAAATAAAGGATACTGAGATCTAAAATACTACATTTTTTGATCAAACAGCACATCAGAAACAAGAATTATTTTCAGCTTCGTAAACAAACTAAACCTATAAAAACAGACAAGCAGTCGTTGGTAGGTCACTGGTAATGCAAGGTTTAAAAGACAGTCCACTTTCACACAGAAACATGCCCATAAGCTGTTTGTATTTTTGGTTTATTTCCAGGCATAAAATACAAAGGAGGCGTGCCGTAGAGACCGTGGATGTTGCTGGAGGGGAGGTGCTGTGTCAGGTTCTGCAGGAGGCCGGGCGGATCGTGACGTCGAAGTGTATGGACTGCCCTCTGCGTTCCGGAGGGGCGGATGCGCGCGAAGGGGAGGAGGCGCGGGCGGAGGCGCGGGCGGAGGCGCGGGCGGAGGCGCGGGCGGGGCCCTCCTCGTCGACCGCCGCAGCCTCTGGCGTCACCGTCGCCACCAGTGTCTCAGGCTGCGAGGGCCTCGCAGTGTTCAAACCCTGCGCAGGAGTCCTACGGTTAGTAGTAGCAGTGGCAGTGGTAGAAGTGCTAGTGGTAGTGGTGGCGGTAGTGCCAGTGCCAGTACCAGTGCCAGTGTAAGTGGTAGTACTAGTAGTGGTGGTAGTGGTTGGAAGTAGTAGTAGTGCTAGTGATAGTGGAAGAAGTAATGGATGTGATAGTAGTAATAGTAGCAGTAGTAGTGGTAGTAGTAGTTGGTGGTGAAGCTTGAGTACCCCCCATGAGCCTGAGAGCTATGTCACTGGTAGCCCAGCTACCGGTAGGGCCTCCCTTGCTCAATGGGTTGAAGGTGAGGGGTCAGACGAAGAAGTACTCCATTTTGAGAAGAGTGGGAAGAAAGTAGAGGAGGATGGGTTATGAACCTTTGGACTTCATGTTATTGGACCATGGAGAGTACTGGAGAGAAACTGGGTTGGCACACCAGGCCCCTGATTAGAGTGGAGGCCCGACCCTTGTATTAGCCAGCAAAGGAGGCTGCCGACTGGCGATCGGAGGAACCCCTTGCTGGGTCCTATGGGGGGATGTCCCGAGGCCACTGTGGGTCGCAGTAACGGATGGCAGGAAACAACCCAAGGGTAAGTGTGATCTGTGAACTCGAACTCGCTACCTGCGAATCTTCACTTGGAACCAATGATCAAAATAGATAGAACAAGAAATGTAATGAATCTTAGCGTGCTTTGTTCTACCAATGTCCCACACCTGCTCAGAAACCGAGCTAATGTCACCTTGTCGACATGAGGTCATCCCAAGTATGTGAGTCCCAGGGACCCAGAGCCAGCAGTAGCTCGAAGCCATCGTCAGAGATGGACCTGGGATGAATTGAAGGAGGTGATGTGATGCATTTACTATGCAAAAGCGAAAAATTGGGGCTCGGAAATAGAAGTATTCAAAGTATGGAGAGAACGGAACCCAGATATGAGATCTACCCTACACTCAAAGAAGCTTGCCAGTCAATGACAATACGTACTCAGCAGTGGAAAATTCATAGCTGAACAACCTGTTGACAATCAGAGAAATGCGGAGTATGTTCCTCGCTCGAACAATCCACATGGCAAACATGTATAACTTCAAAAAGATGATCTTGTTGAAGATTCAACTCTTCATAATTAAATAAACGTCAGTGGTGAAAAAAATCACACGACGAGGACATGATGCGATATCTCCTTCGACGCGAGATAGAAAGAGTTCATCTTCCATTTGAATGTCGTGCTCTATTGAGGAGAACATACGAAAATGCCAAAGCTAAGAGAGTGTTAGACCGCGAATGCTGTCTGAAATGAGGTGGTTCAGACCTCAGATAGAGATCTAAATATTACTGAAATCAATCACATCGTGTATGCAACTGGAAATATGGTATCTCAGATAATTTTGGGGCCAGCCGAGTACACCCACGGCAGACACCAAAACAGAGTAAAGAGCCCTATACCCCCATGGGTGAAGAGAATTTTGAAGTGGATAGCCGACACTCGGCGTGAAATATCACTCTTAGATGAGGCATCTTCTAAATCAACGCACACGTATAAATTTCAACGAAAAATATGCAATATTGGTTTTGGGTGGATGGCATTTGTATGTACATTTGAGTGAGTATATTGAGGCATACACTTTGCGGAAAGCGCCCCGAGAATGAAGTTCCCCATTTAGAAATTTTTCAATGGTCAAACCGAGATTTTTAACTTGAGAGCCGAAAGGAACAGTAGAGTTGTCCAAAATGATATCAGGTATTTTTAGATTTTGAAGTAATTCGTGGGACCAGCAGGACCGAATTAAAATTGATAGAGATTTTAATGGGTTTAGCTTAAGGTCGTTCTCACTGACCATTCAAGTAAAGAGGCCAAATCGTGATTTGTTTTACGAACTAAAGGGGCCACTTCAGAAGGTTTTCCGCTGACATAGATCTGTAAGTCGTCTGCATACATATGATGACTGCACATTGATAGCACAGACGGGATATAATAAACATAGATCAAGAAGAAAAGTAGAACTAGTTCGTAGCCCTGTTGTACTCCGCGTAAAACTGTCTTAGGGAACGAGAAAGTATTCTCAACAACTACAACTTGTTGTCTATTACTAAAATAACTTGAAATCCACGATAATGTAGAATCAGAAAACCCGACGCATTTACATTTTGCCAGAAGCACGTCAGGGTCTACTGAATCGAAAGCCTTGCTACAATATAAAAGCGTTAATGTTGCCATAATGTTGCCATGCTTCGTCCAGAGATTGACGAATGTCTTTGGTGACTCGTAACAAAACCGTTTGCTTACTTCTACCTTTCCTAAAACCAGATTGCAAACAATTGATTACATCATTTATGGCGAGATACATATCTATTTGCTGACGTACAATTTTTTCTAGGAATTTGAATAATATACTGATAGGTCAAAATGTATCAGTTTTGGATCACAAATTTCTTTTTTATGTATAGGGTATTTGTTTACAAAGGTCACTTGTTACCAAACAATTAGAGTTCAATGCTTTTTAAAATCTTACTTAAATCAAAAATTGCTGTGAAGACGTAATGGAACTATTTTTTTTAATAAAATTAAAAAAAGTACTTTTAGAAAATTTTTTTCTAAAAATGTTTATTGAATTGGATAAAATATTTATATTTTTATATATTTAAATTATTATATGTATTTAAATTATATAAAATACAATTTTGAAAAATAATGTGGAACTCAGAAATGTTCTATGGCCGAGCTTGCCACCCTGACGCGGTTGGCTGCAATGTCGCGTGGGGAGAGGCACAAGGCAGCAGTAGTCTAGTCTAGTCGTGATCGTGGCTGAGTAACGTCGTTTTTGAGCATGCTTGGTGCAAACGGTTAAGTTATGTGTAAAGGAGAGAAAGCGATTTGTACGGTGGGGTTAGTGAGGAGAGGTGTAATTGTAACAGTGATTAAAATTTATTAACGAAACGTACGTGTTTCACTTAAAGAATTCTCCTTGCTATGCCCAATCCTACAATAATGATTTTATATCCCTTACTTTCTAGTAAATTAACCGTTCTAATTTATTTTAGAACACTAGTAAAAATAGTTAACAATTAAAAGTTAAATATATGCCTAAATAATAATTGGTTTTGAAGAAAGAGCAAAATTAGGGTTGCCCTTATTTTTTGATATTTTAATTTCAGTTTGCACCCCCCACTTTTCCCCCTTTATTACAAGGAAGAATTTAAAACCTTATTTATTTAAATCAGAGGTTGGTAGCCTTGCCTCATCGCCGCTGAAGTGGGAAGTACCGCCGGTGCACGCAGTATACTGCGATTTTTCTAAGAGCGACCCTCAAGGCCACTCAAATCCCATCTTCGCGATGGAATATGTCACGGCATTTCGCGTCTTTTCTCGGTCTTGCCGGTAGAAGTCGCATGATCGCAAGCACTACTTCATACGGTCGCGATAGTGCGAAATCTAGCGGAACGACTGAGAAAGACGCGAAATGCCGTGACATATTCCATCGCGAAGATGGGATTTGAGTGGCCTTGAGTGTCGCTCTTAGAAGAATCGCAGTATAACTTGTTAATTCACATTGCGCTCTGCCTTGCCAGTGCCACAGTCAAGTCTAGACTCTGTCCGAGTGAACTGCGAGTGAAATTATGTCTTCTAATTTGAGAAGTGGCGATCGAAACGTTTCTTTAATCAGCAGCGAATGTCACCAAATTACTGGAAGTAAACTACCATCAAACCGGCAGGTCCTATCCGTGCTATTTTATAATTTACGTGAGGTAAAACTGCCCCTGCGTGAAAGTGCAAATTTAGTAGTGCGAAAATGTCTCATTTTTTGGGAGAAGGCCAGGATTTCTACAAGATCAACTCATTGAGTAGAAAAAATTATAAATATGTACTCTTACTGGCGTAATCTTTAAAATAATTCCCATCGTTCGTCCGACACGCAGAAAGAACACGAACGTAAGTTTATTTCAGACTTGCATAATTTATTTGACATTGCTCACGCGAATGCTTTAGAAATTATAAACATTGAAGAAGATAAAACATTCTTACTCAGACAAAGAGAGTTGGGGCGAAGGAGATGTCTTGGGGTAGTCGATATGAAGCTAGCAAAGCGTGAAGAAAAGGCGTTATTGAGACTTAGGGAAAATGAGGACAGACGTGCTAAGGCACAGTGTACTTCTGATGTTTGCTGATATTTGTGTAGATTCTTCTGAAGATTCGTCAGATGTTGAAGATATTTCTGATCAATCTGGACCTTCATCAAACATTAACCAAACCTTTCTTGAAGAAAACCTCAATAATTACACTTTATGTAATGGAGTAATATTTAGTATACTTCAAAATTATGGTAAAAGGAAAACTAGTGGTGCTACAGAATGGCACAGACTTTCCCGTATTAATTTTCTATTCCCTTGGGTCTTCGCTAGCTATTCCGAATTGCCACATACTCTTTCTTGCCAGCTACCATCTATCACCGCCAAAAGTACATTTTTTTGTCATTTTCGTAATTTTGCCGGTTTCCTATTAGTAGAACGAAAATATGATTTTAGAATATTACAGAATACAAAAACCTAGTCATAAATGGCAATTTTCTTTTAAAAATTATGTGCCGTTTTCATGAAAATTGCGTTTTAGCGCTTCTAAAAATACGAAAATTGCAGCTCATTTTCACAGAAAATTTTTCAGTTTTTAAAATACTTTATTTGAAGTTATTTGAAGCACTTACACTCACAAATATAATAATATTTACAAATTGCTGGTAATATGAATATTAAAGATGTAAGAGATCCTTTCAAAAAATTACATATGTGTAATTTTTGAATAAACAAAAATTATCTCAAAATAAATTTTACGTCATATTAAAGAGTGCAATTAGCACTACACGTTCGAAAAAATTGAAGAAAAAGTTGTAGCCATTTATGGGAAAATGGCGTTTGAGCGTTTCTGAAAATGCGAAATTTGAGCTAGTTTTCATAGAAAACGGTTGTGTCTTCGTTAAACTTTACTTAACATTATTTAAAGCACATGTACTTATAAATATAATAATGTGAACAATTTGCCGCTAGTATAAGACGTGAGAAACAAGTCAAAAAAATTACATTTTTGCAATTTTTGAAAAAACAAAAGAATACAGCCAAAAGGCGTTTATGTCATCTCATAGGGTACATTTAGCACTAACACTACCAAAAGTTTAAAGAAAACATTTGGAGCCGTTTCTTAGAAAATCTAGTTTTTGTATTTTTTTAAAATTGCAAATATTTCAAGCAATATTGCGCGAAAAATACTAAAATTTCCAGAACAATGTACATGACCTTAAACAAAAAACTCACTTTAAGAGCACATTTTATTTGAAGGAAAAATCTCTATCTTCAATTTTGTAGTTAGAGAAAGACAGACGGACGGACAGACGGAAAGACAGACGGGCGTTTTCCTTTCAATTGGTTTTTCGGTATCAAGGCCTAGAAAACAGGGTTTCTGGCTACACCACCCGTTAGGGGATTTTTTTTAATTTAGCAACTGGTTTTATCCACTTTTTCGTTATCACTACCCGGCAATGAATTTTTTCTGCCGAAAATTCGCCATTTTTTCGCGCAGCATTACATAACACTCCCTATACTACATATATCACTCCGTGTGTATGGACTTATACGGGAAAGTAAAAACGAAAGGGTGTGCGCACAAAATAATGTAAAAAAATTGTCACTCCTATATAATAAAGGTCACTCTAAAGAGCATACTTATTTTTTCTCAGTTTCTTTGTTAACGCAAATGCCAACTATTTAGTTACCTACTTTAATGTAGTAATTACAACACGATTTGCAGTATTTAAGATCTTCACACTTAAATAGAAACGTGATAGTAAAAAAACATGCAAAATTTTTGACAAAATATTACAACTTAGGAGTATGTGGTGGGTAGTGGAGTTTTCTTGAAAATAAAACGATAAAATCTGATAATGAAATTGATGCCTTATTTAGATTGTTCTACATTTTCCAAAACCAACACAATAATTAGTAATTACATTCAATGAGAACATTATTTCATTCGTTACCACGTAAACACAACAAAAATAGTGTAATGAAATATATAATTATTGGAAACGTACTGAAAGCAAACACGATTTATAACAGCCCTTCAATAGCATAGTTGTCTTATGTCACCAGACGTAAGTAAATTGTCTCATTTGAAAAGCATAAATTGAGTCATAAATAAATTGAAAAACTATTGAGTTATTTTTATTGAGATAAACTTTAATGGTTTGGTAACAAGTGTGACCTTTGTAAACAAATACCCTGTATATAAAAAACTTTGTTATCCAGCATTGATACATTTACCCCGGAGGAAAATATTCAATTTATTTTCAAATGTCAAAAATATTTAAATTCCTATAAAATTAATAATTAGTATTGATAAGTGAATAAAACTGATTGCTAAACTCAAATCTGAAGGGGTATCTTATTGCTCTTAAATAAAATATTTTGCAGTAAGTCGATATTTGTTCTTAAAGTTGAATATTGCTATAAAAATTCAATATTGCTAAGTTTTTTCCGTAATGCTTTACTGGTTTATCGACTTAACGCAACTAAGAACGAAAAGCAATATTAATCGCCGACGACTGTTAAGTACTTAATAGTCCGCTGTTCCGTCGCTGAAGAAAAATCGAAAGGTTTCAGATTAAAATGATATAATAGTACTACACTTATTCCAAGAAATGGTATTTCTTTTCATTGTGTCCTTCTCGGTATCAGGAAAAGTAATGAAGAACAGACGCCCAATAACACGAATAAAGAACGCGGTTGGTGTTAGCTGTTTCTCATAATTAATGACGTTAATAACTATAATATTACACGAAATGTGCTACATTCCAACCATGACAAGAGCGAACGTAGACAGGCAGGAGTGGAGTGGTGATAGGGTACAGAGTTCGGGAGCGGGTGTAGAGGGTTGAATGGTGAAGAGTTGGTTGCGAACTATTCCATTCGTGAGACAATAGAGTTTAACTATACATACAAAATGCCCCATCGGGGTGGTGTATCTTAAACTGTTTATAGGTTTTTCTATCCTATTTTTCTTACCACTTCTCCCTCCCGGCCAATCATAAGACCGTGACTCATCTTTCATAGGTCGATAGCTGATCAGTAAACATCCATAAATGTACTAAAATATGACCTCTTTAATTTTAACACAGCTTACAGTTATATTCAATATTTGGCGCACTTTGAAACTCTATTGGACACAATGTCATTCGTGGAATAGTCTTATTAAATACCACTCATACTTTAGAATCTCTCGGATAAATCCCGAAGCACTCGCTCTATCGTCAATTTCCAAAGGACTCGTGGTATTATCTATGATGAATAGCCGAGAATCGTCGGATTACTCCACACAATATACAAATCACTCACCTCGTTCTGTTCTCCACAAACCCTCGAGGCTCGCGGTTGCGACAGCCTCTCAGCAGCGTCGATCATGTCCGAGAGCACTGGCACTACCACGGAGAGGACCTCCTCCTGCGCATCGGCTGCCTAGGCACACGCCACCCCTGCCGTTGAACTGCATTCATCCCCTTCCCTCAACACACACTCACACACACACACACACACACACGCACACGCACGCACACATACATACGCGCTCTATTAATCTCATTGCCCGGCACACTTGCCTTTTGTTACTTGCACTTTCTTCCCATGCTTTCTTTTTCCACTCTCACTCTCCCTTTCTTTCACCTTCTCTGTTCTCTCTCACTTTCTCTTAACTTATTCATTCCTTTTTTCCCAGCCGTTTCCCATCTCCGTCTCTCCCCTTTCTCGTCATTCTATTCTTCCGTATATTCTAGCTCCTCCTATTTCCTTCTCTTTCTCACCCTCTCTCATTCCCTCTCTCTCCCCTTCCCCATTCCCCCTATTCCGCCTCTCTTCCTTCTCCATTTCTTCTTTGCTTTTATTACCCCTTCTCGCTTTATCTCATCCTTCCCTCTCTCCTCTTCCTTCTTCCATCTCTCGTCTATTTGCTTCATTCCCTCCCTCTTTATTATTTCCTTTATTCGTCACTCTCTCCTTTTTCCTTTCACTTTCTTTCTCTTGTTCTTGTTCTTATCTCTCTCCCTCTTCTATTCCACGCCTCCCATTCTCTCCTTTTCTCTCCCCTCTACTTTCCTCTTCTTCCTTCCTCTTTTTTGCTCTCCCTGTCTTTTCTATTCCTTCTTCTGTTCCAAAATACGAATAAATATCAATAAATTTCCCCCTTCCCATACTACACACTAAGGACAAACCATAAGTCTAAACTAGGCTAAAAATCTCTACCCTGGTAACACTTTAGTAAGTCCTTTAAGATCGAAGATATAAACAGAAAAGGACACCACATACACTCATCGTCCTATAACAATCTGCACCCAGAAGGCGAGGCGGATTGCGATCATTGTTGGCAGGCAGGTAGAAGGTACCACGCGTACGAAATGATTACATTTTCACGTTTGTAGGACCAATATTTACTGTGCTACACGCCCACAGACTGTACATGTTAGTTTGGCGTGAGGTCACCATATTGGCAAGCACACTCGTCCGGACGTCGTGGGATGGAGTTGTACAAGTCTCTAATGGAGTCCTGTGCTAGTCCATGCCAAGCAGCCTGCACCTGAGCGCGCCGTTCTTTCAGATTGGTGGGTAGGGGTGGGATCCTGTTCGCACGCTCCGTAGCACCCCAACATTCTCGATCAGGGAAAGGCCTGGCAATGTGGTTAGTCATGGCAGAGTATCCACGGCTGCAAGGCATGCTTGAGAGATGGCTGTGGTATGCGGACGCGAGTTTTCTTGTTGAAATAGGGCATGGGCGTGGGCGTTCACGACCGGCAGGGCCACCGTTTGAATCGCCCCACACCATCACACCAGGCTGGAAGGACGTGTGATGGAACACCACAAATCGCTCGTCGTGGCGCTCCCCACTGCGCCTCCAGACACGGACCCGGTGATCGTCGCCAATAAAGGTAGAAGCGGGACTCGTCCCTGATGATGACCCACTGCAAGTCCGCATGGCCCCAGGTCCGTCGTTCCCGACATCAGGCGAGTCTGTATCAACGTTGCTGGGGTGTGAGGGGCAGTCGTCATAACGGTCAGCGTACGGCGAGCCCTGCGTTGTGCAACCACCTTCCAGTAGTACTGGCACTTACAGGATGTGATAGTGCAGGCTGCACAGCCCGCTGAATCACCGCTGAAGCACCCATCGTTGCCGTTGGATCTGGTCGCCCGTTGCGGACCATCCTTCGGTCCTCCCTCCACGTGGTGCGTGGCGGACGTCCAGATTCTGCATGTCGTCTGTGCGTGCCTTCCTCAATCCATTGCCACCAACGGCAGACGATGGTAGTGTCCGTACGATCGGTGTGGCGCGCAATAAGATGACAGGACCAATCAACCTCCCGCACACCCACGGTGCGGCTCCTCTTGAATACTTCTATCTGGAGAACCGGCTGTCGAACACGTCGCCTAGGCATAGTGTACGTGCAGGTGACGCTCTGGCGACGTTACCCGATGTCGCAAAGGTCGGCGCGGCCGTTTTAGACCCTCTTCTCGGCTACTGGGCACGACGTTACTCCCTTAGCTCCGACCTCCCAGTGCGGTGCTGACCGAGAAAACGAAATTATTGGCTTAGTGAATGGTGTGCAAAATACCCACCAAGTTTGCAGCTGATCAGTAGGGTCCTTCGGGGTGCAGCTTTTTTTATGACGATGAGTGTATTTTCATTCAACCGGGCCGCACACAGACCAGATTCAGTCAGGGTCGAAAGGAGAACGAAAAATCTCCTCTAAATTGTCTACTTCAATGAGGAAACACGTTGGGTCACGTGAGTCTTCAAAGGGTGTTAGGTACATTTTACACAGCGTGAAACACGAACCCAATTTTGAGCTTCTTCACATGCGCAAACTCTAAAACAGTGATGTCAAGGTCTGCTACTGGTGGCAGTGGCGCACGTCGTTGCTTCGTAGCATGCCACGAGCTTCTCTGTGCAACTAGCGTCGGGAAAGGGAACTATTAGTTACCCCGCCGTTTTACAATGGGATGGCGTTGTATCTGGTGGCGGGGTGACGAACTGCGTGAAGTGTCGATTTCGTCGTGGAACTCGTACCACGGACTCCCGCTCGTGGCATCGAACTCGACAACACTGCTCTAAAGTAACGATAGAGTTATAACGGAAAACGATACACCAAACTTATCGGTTTTAATCATGTGATTTGTATCGTATACTGTTATGCTGACTGTACGTGGCCATGATGCAACATCATAATAGTATACAGCTCTTCTACAAGTAACGCAAATCAAGAGGTTGCACACGATGGGAATTTAACATTCTGCCCATCACAGCTGCTGGCAGCTAGCATTCCCCTCAAGACCGCGTCTGAATTCGATCCTGTTGTCTAACTAGTTTAAAAAAATCCTGGCTCCGTCGGGACTCGAACCAAGGATCTCCCGGTCAGAGGCCCTGCAGTGACTTGAGTTGACGCTCTGCGTAAACAGGCCTATTTTTCCGTTGAGCTCTTTGATGAGGACCCACCTCCTTTCCTTCGGGCAAACCCTCGAGCGTGCTCCTCAACGCAGACGCAGCCGACTCTCTCACCGTCCCACTGCCAGAGACGCTCTTTGGGGCTTCGTCAGTCTCCGGCGCCGCGCGAGAGGGCGAAGCAGACGAGCGCTCAGGCTTCTTGCATGGACAGTACTTCTACAACAGAAAAAAAGGCATTTTCAAGTGTTTTCATCATGAGCCCCGGATGCGATGTCACAGCACCAACACTATCGTTTCCTCTACAGATTCACTGATCGAGAAGTCATGACAATTTAGCCCCAGCACCGGGAGACGTGGCTCAGAGTATCTTCAAAAAATGAAAAAAACAACAACAAAATAATCCGTATTTGCTTCCAAACAGATTGTGCATGTTTAAACAAGGGACTGCAATGGGTTCATATCGTAATCTTTCCTTAAAATGCACAATATTTACTTACTCTTGATTTTACTGAATTAAAATGCATTTTATTTCAAATTATAAGACATTATATACACAAATAATTAATTCAGTGTTTTTTGTTGGCGAGTGTGTTGTGTTTTATTGTTATTGTTATTATTATTATTATTATTATTATTATTATTTTCCGATTACATCACGACTAAAGATGTTATGAGTCGGCTGAATAGAAAATCTACTCCAGGTTGCAACCAGCTACCTAAGGAGTAGATCCAGGGACTGTCAGCGCCTCTACAATACTTTACGCAAAATGTGGGCTGTTCCAAATAAAGCAATTTCTTGCACTTCCCAGTCTTTTGAATTACCTGGGAGTTTAGATAAGTTCTTACTCAAATTTTGGGGAACAAATCCCAGAGCTCCGATAACTATCGGGACGACCTGTGCTTTTACGCCTCACATTCGGCTGATCTCGATTTCCAAACTCTTGTATTTAAGACGTTTCTCTGTCTCCTTGGTAACGACGTTTAAATCGCAAGGTACAGCAACATCGATAAGTAAACACGATTTTTTCGCCAAATCCCGGATAACTATATCCGGTTTGTTTGCCGCTATCTTGCGATCAGTTTGAATTTGTTGGTCGTACAATATCGTACACAATCCAACAGACGTCACCAGTTTTGGTGAGTATTCGTACCACTTGGGGCATGTGTTTGGAACTTCGAGGGCGGTACAGATCTGCCAGTGGAGGTAACTACACACCCTGTCGTGTCTTTTTAAGTATTCGGTCTTTGCTAGTATTGGACAAGCTGAGACAATATGATCAATGGTTTCTACTTGCTCCTGGCAAATTCGGCATTTGTCATCATGGGAAATTTTGAGAACCGCTTTATCATAATGTCGTGTTCTCAACGCCTGATCTTGAGCAGCTACTAGAATTGCTTCCGTTTCTGGCTTCATTCTTTCCCTTTTAAGCCACATAAATGATTGATCTTTGTTGATCTGCACCTTGTCCATTCTTTTTAGATATTGTCCATGGAGGGGTTTGTCACTCCACGACTTCTTTAACAGTTTTTGTGTCTCACATTTCATGTTTAGTAGTACCAGAAGTTCAGTGTCTGTGTTATTTGACGTGTCTTGCATAGTTTTCTTTGCAATGCTTTTTGTTACACTAACAATGCCTCTGTTTCCCATTCTTTGGTCAGATTTCATGACCTGCCTCATTAGAGGGTCATCTCGATGACTGACTACATACTTTCCCATTCCAACTTTTGCATTGTGCCAGGAGGCTTCAATTTGTCTGAGGCCTCTTCCTCCTTCCTTACGTGACACATAAAGTCTATGTACATCAGCTCGAGGGTGGGCGACATGATGCATTGTTAGCAGTTTTCTGATTTTTCGATCTATGATGCGGATTTCTTGCTCAGTCCAGTCCACTAGTCCGGAACTGTACTCGACTACAGGCACCGCCAGACTACCAATTGCAGATATTGTATTCCTGGAGTTCAGAGCAGATTGCAGGACAAGTCTCACTCTTCTGTAATACTCCTTGCGAATTCTCTCTTTCATTGTTTCGTTCGTGATGGTCTCACATTCTTCATTGCCCAGATATTTGTAAGTTTTACCTGGCTCAAGATCTTGAATCACAGTGTGCGTATCAATTTCAATGTTCTCAGACGTTGTGAGTTTCCCTCTTTTTAAATTGATTTTTGCACATTTGTCAAGACCAAACTTCATGCAGATGTCATTGCTAAAGTCATTCACGACAGACAGCATTTGGGAGAGAATCACTTCATTCTTAGCAAACACTTTCAGATCATCCATGTAAAGCAAATGTGATACTGGCCTTTCATCACCATGGAGCTTAAAACCAAAGTCAGCTTGCGACAACTGTCTCGATAGTGGGATCAAACTAATGCAAAACAGCAGAGGGGATAGTGAATCTCCTTGAAAAATATCCCTGTTAATCTGAATACTTCTGATTTCTACTGCTTCCTTTCCGCTATGTATTAGTAACCTGGTACTCCACGACTTCATAATAGCCTTGCAAAATTCAATAGGTCTAGGATGAAATCGATAGATCTCCAGGGTCTTCAAAATCCAATCGTGTGGTACACTATCACAGGCCTTTTGGTAGTCAATCCAAGCCATGCTCAAATTACGTTTTCGTTTCTTTACATCATTCAAGATGACTTTATTCAGTAGCAAGATTTCCTTACAGCCATAAGAGCCTTTACGACTTTTTTTTGTTCAGCTGGCATTAGATGATTCTTATCTAGATGTCTGTACATTTTGTCACCCTTGGCTGCAGTGATAACTTTCTACAGTACTGGCAGACAAGTAATTGGCCTGTAGTTCTTCGCCAAAGAGCTGTCTCCCGCTTTGGGTAGCAAATATGTGATGCCGCGTGTGAGCCATTCTGGGAGTTCCTTTGGGTTTTCTAAAATTTTATTAACAGCCTTTGCTAGATGAGAATGTATTGCTGTTAATTTCTTGATCCAATAAATCTGGATCTTATCAATCCCAGGGGACTTCCAGTTTCCCATGTTCTTAATTGCTTGGAAGAGGTCCTCTTCCGAGAATTGGTGAACATCTTCCACTATTTCTACAAGTTCATCGGCAGCATCAACTTCAGATTGAAGCCAAGATGCGTCTTTGTTGTAGGATCTGCTCTCCTCCCAGATTCCTGCCCAAAATATTATTATTATTATTATTATTATTATTATTATTATTATTATTATTATTAGACCGCGGAACTTCACGCAATTGCATATCTTTACTGACTGTGCATATCTAAAGGAAATGTATATGTCTTTACCTATCACCAAAAATAAAACAAATCTACCCAATTTTTATTTTGCATGTGTGCAATTTTTTTAGTTTAACTGCATATTTTAATGTATGCGGTACATGTAAATGCATATATTCCAGGTTTTTGTGGAGAAGTGGATCGAAGTCAGATCTTCTCGGGTATTTCTCTTTCAACTTACAAGTGGCTTTCTTCTGACAACGCGGCTATGGAAATTGAACCTCCTTAGTACCCTTCGCACGGTTTCGGGATTTACTTTCTCGCCAATGCCAATTTATAACTGTGGAGTATTTTTTGGTGCAATAATACGACGGTCCTTCTTTATTATTTTCACTACGGGATTCTCTTCTCGATCAGAAAATGTCTTCGGGTGTTCTCTTCCGGGTTGCAGTTCAATCATAGATTCAGATGAAATTTCACACAAAGGTAGTATGAGTAAAGAATAAGAAGTACAAATTTGGAGTAAAATTTTCCCCCCCGTTTGTGAAATACAGCCATGTATACTTTTACAAAATTGGGTTACAAAATCGAGATTTTCTTCGCGGTCAGAAAATGTCTTCGGCATCCTCCCTTGGGTTGCAGTTCAATCGCCTATTCATTGATGTACCATGAGATTACGTCACTCATTGTGCTTTTTTCATTAATGACACTTTGCAAAACTTTGGTCATAATTAACACTTTGCATGATGGTAAATAACCAACTGATGCTGCTCTATGTTGGTGTTCATTCCTGAGCAATTCATTTCGCTTAAATGTTTAGGCATGTATTATGAGATTATGTCACTCACTCTGATTTCTTCATTAATGGTATTTTGCAAAATTTTGGGCATCATTAACCCTTTGCATGATGGTAAATAACCAGCTGACGCTACTTTGAGTTGGTGTTCTTTCCTCAACGATTCATTTTTCTTAAATGTTCCCACGTATCTGGTTCATCAACTAAACGGTGACTTAATTTGTTTTATTTTTGCTGATAGGTAAAGTTATATTCATTTCCTTTAGATATAAAGTAGATGCAGTAAAAATATGCAATTGCATGTAGTTACGCGGTCTAATAATAATAATAATAATAATAATAATAATAATAATAATAATAATAATAATAATAATGTAATGGAAGCAAATAATACCATCATGTATTAGGACAGACCAACATTTAGAGATAAAACTGTGGCTTTCAATAGACCTGATATAGTTTTGATTGACAGGAATAAGAAAGAAGCTATACTTGTTGATATTTCCGTACCATTGACACACAATGTAAAGAAAACAGAGACCGAGAAAATTACTAAGTATAAAGATCTTGCTCTGGAAATAAAACAAATGTGGAAACTACAGAGTGTAACAACATATCCACTTGTTATTTTGGCTGAAGGTGTAGTCTCAAAAAATTCCAGGAAAAACCTAAAACAAATGGAATTACCTCAACGAATCCTAAACTACAGACAGAATGCAGTGATCCTGCAGACATGTCATATAGTTCGCAAGTTCTTGAACTAACACAAATGAGGCTCCCATATTCGTTTTGGGTGGTCAGAGTGAAATTTCTCACCTCAGTGACCGAGCTCTTTTCTATTCGTGGCAGGATTGGGCAAATTGAACCAAGCACAAGCTGCTGAGAATTACAAGATAATAATAATAATAATAATAATAATAATAATTATTATAATAACAATAAAACACAACACACTCACCAACAAAAACACTAAATTAATAATTTGTATATTTTAGGTGTCATAATGTGAAATAAAATGCATTTTAAATCAGTAAAATCTAGAGTAAGTAAATATTGTGCAGTAAAGATTACCATATGAACACATTGCAGTCCCATTTTTAAACTTGCACCACCTGTTTGAAAACATATACGGATTATTTTAGAATTTTTTCAATTTTTTTGAAGATGAGCACTTTGAAAAAACTCAAAATCAAAATTTTAAATTCAAATTTGAAAATCTTTTTGAACTCAACCCCTATTGAGTTGTATATCATATAAAAGGCCATAAGGAAAGCTGTAAAATGGCCCCTTTCCAGCTCTCTGTCTTAATTTGGAGAGGTTCTACATCAATTTAAAAAAAATCGGGAACCTAATTTTGTAAAATTTTACATGGCTGTATTTCACAAACGGCTGTAAATATCATACTCAAAATGTGTGGTTTTCTTATTCTTCATTCATACTACCTATGTGTCAAATTTCATCTGAATCTAAAATGGTGAGGTAAAATTTTATTTAAAACTGTGTTGAGTTAATATGGAATGACCCTGATAGAAAATACAGTGGCCCTTCATTACCTTCCTTGGTAATGAAGTGGCCCTATATTAGCTTAACTGTTAATAAATGCTGTGGCTCTACATTACCTTGGCTGTGAACATTTACAATGGTCCTACAATACTTTGGCTGAACATTAAGACAGTGGCCTTACATTACCTTGGTTGGTAAATAATACAATGAACCTACGTTACCATTGCTGGTAATGAAGTGGCCCTAATTACCTTGGTTGGTAATAAATACAGTAGCCCTACATTACCTTAGCTGATAGTAAATACAGTGGATCTAAAATACCTTGGCTAGTAATAAATACAATAGCGTTACATTACCCTAGTTGGTAATAAATTCAGTGACCCTACATTGCCTTGGCTAGTAATAAATACAGTGGCCCTACATTACCTTGGCTGGTAATAAATTCAGTATCCCTACATTACCTTTGCTCGTAATAACTACAATGGCTATACATTACTTTGTCTGTTAATAAATTCAGTGTCTCTACATTACATTGGCTCGTAATAAATACAGTGTCTCTACATTACCTTGGCTGGTAATAAATTCAGGAAATCTAAATTGGCTGGTAATAAATTCAGTGTCCCTACATTACCTTGGCCCATAATAAATACAGTGGCACTACATTACCTTGACTTGTAATAAATACAGTGTCCCAACATTACATTGGCTGTTAATAAATTCAGTGTTCCTATATTACATTGGATCGTAATAAATACAGTGGCTCTACATTACCTTGGCTGGTAATAAACACAGTGTCCCTACATTACCTTGGCTGGCGGAGTGGGCGTGCCGGCGGGCGGCGCCGCAGAGAGCGACCTGGGGGTGGCGGAGGGGCCCGAGAAGCGAATGGAGGCGGGGCGGCCGACGGAGGCCGGGCGGGCGACAGAGGCGGGGCGAGAGGGGACGGCGGGGCTGGAGGCGTGGGCCGGGGCGAGGCGGGCGGTAGACGCGTCCGGCGGGCGGCCGAAGGCCGGGCACGTGGTGGTGAGGTGGGTGGAGTACGTGCTGGCGGTCGGGGCGACGGCGGCGGCGGCGGCGCGGGCTGCGTCGCGAGCGCCCGTCGCGTCCGTCACGAACACCTCTTCGATGCGGCGCACTGCGAGGGACAGACGCATGCGACATGTGCGTGCGATGTTAGCATGCTGCGTTTGCATGCAACATTTGCATGCAACAGTTTTCTGCAACGTGCGTGCTCATTGAACATATACATGCAATAAATACAAGCGACATGTGCGAAAAGGTGCAACATAAACATGCTACATTCATGTGGGGAGGGGAGAATAATTTTTTAAACGGTAAATGTGGAATAGAATGTTTAAACATGCCTAATTTACTAATTTAGCGCAATCAAAGAATACTCATATCCCTGCGGGACACGAAAATCTTCTTTGAAGGATCTAAAATGCGATGTTCTCAAATTATACACGATAGTGGTGTGCTCTAGTGTGTTGCGAGTTTTATTTGCATACTATCTCTGTCTCTCTATCATTTTCTATTCTCTATCTCGTTTCATAAAAGTGTGTGTATATATATATATATACATATATACATATATATACATATATACGTATATATATACATATATACATATATATACATATATACATATATATATATATATATACATATATACATATATATATATTTTTATGAAATGTTATACATTTGCAACATAAGATATATATGTGTAAATGTTTGCTTTATGCACTTCTCAATATAAACTTTAATTATTCAAAATCTCATACTCCTCAGTGTGTACAATACGCTTAAAAAGAGGCACAACAAGTTTTCTCTCCAAATACATAGAAGTTCGTAGAGAAACACTATGTAATGAGTGGAATCAATCTACAAAAAATAACCCTTGCTGCAATGGAATGAAACAATTTGAGCGATTCCACCAGCAGCCTCCGTGGGGGTGTACCTTGACACCCACCGCCGGTCACGGTGTCCCAGGGCAGGGCGCGCACCAGGTCCAGGAAGGGCTGGCTCAGGTCCATGCCGGGCCCGCGCATCTCGTCGAAGAGGCGCTGCGCAACAAGCAGGCGATCGGGTATCACTCCACCAAGCGAAGAATGAAGGCTGCGCTTGCGGCGCGGGCGGGGAACTAACAGTGAAAACACGGGGCTGTACAGTCGGTTTTGCTAACAAAAGCCGCCAGGAGCGTAAAGCGAGTTCAGAGACTGCTCCTTCGGAATCGCCGTCATAGAGGTTGTGAATCAGCTGATAAAATGTAACTTCAGACACACATCATGCAAGATTTGCACTGACTGTTTTATTTTTGTCTCTTTAAATTGCTTTTTTTACTTTTCACCGTTCCAATACAAGACTATAATAAAAAGTTTTGTTTATATTGAATCTGTAATACTTATTCATTGAAATTCAACATTTTGTATTCTTTTTCATTCATAATTTTTCCATAAGCTTTAGGCGGCTTGTTAGGTATGCAATAAAGTACCAAAACAACTTTACTGTCATAAGTATCTATAATATTCTTCGTTATGGTAGTAGTTACTTCTTAGAAAAAAGAATTTTAATTGATGTATAATCTGAGAAACTACTTAAGTAAAAATAAACGATTTATACTTAAGTTAAAATAAACGATTTATATGAATGTTTACTGCTCATCGAAAGAATTGGTTTCAAAATTTTGAATCGTTTTACAGAGAAAATTATACTTTTATTTCTTCCAATATGAGGTGCGGACATGCCCAAATATAGTTAAAATATTAATTGGGAAGATAATCGATTTGCAACGAAATAAATTGCGCCTTCTTTCGCAATAGTTTAGCACGGTCCCACTTTCATTTTGAATTGAATATCCTTGTATCTCCGTCTCCGTCGTTTCGGTTGTAAACACAGATGGTGGCGCGCTCCTGTAAACATCATTCTCAATTTCGTCGAGATATAATGTCCAAATTGCGTATCCTTTGAGAAACTAGTTCCTCTAAAACAATCACGTACTTAATCTCCGTATTTTCACGCTGAATTATGCGAAAAGTACATTTTCAAAAATTTGTAC
The DNA here is from genome assembly GCA_031308135.1 of Acheta domesticus. Classification (NCBI taxonomy): domain Eukaryota; kingdom Metazoa; phylum Arthropoda; class Insecta; order Orthoptera; family Gryllidae; genus Acheta; species Acheta domesticus. Next base: position 54,560,487 of record JAHLJT010002630.1, read on the forward strand.
ACTAATTTCAAAATCTATCTTTATGGAACAGATTTCATCAAGGGAAAAATACCTATCTTAAATATTTTAGTTGTAGGAAGACGGCTAAATAATTTTGAACTTTTGTAATTATTTAAAAAAAAGTCAGGGTTTTCAACGAAAATGAGACCTGCACTCTTAAAAGTCCTGCACACTATCCAACAACAAAATTTAATAAAAAACGATGGAGTCATTTTCTTGTAAATTTGAAAAATGTCCCAGGGGTTCATGTAAAGTACCTCCAAAATTAAAATATCAATTTCGATTTCGAGGGGTCGCGATATCAGCCACATTGATAGAGGAATGTTAAATTTGGAGAAAATCGGCTGAACGGTTTAGCTGCTAGCGTTGCTCACAGACGGACGGAAAGTCGGAGAGACGGACACGTTTTGCAGTCATTCGAACTTTCGACATCAAGGACTCACAAAACATGGATTCTGGTTTCATTTATCTCCTTTCAAGGAATAATCCTAATATCCTTCTTCTATTCTCAACCACCAACTCATGAACTATTTTGACATTCCCCATGAAAAGTTTACCAACAACTAAATTAATGAATACTCTGATTTAAACGAAGTTGCACTTCAAAGTCACGAGCTGGAAGGAGAGGGAGACATTGTCATCCAATCCAGAGCTCGAATACCAAACATTTAAGACGTAACGAAAGTCCCGATTGTGTGACAAATAACCTTAAAGTGCCTGTCTATTTAAATCGGAGTATAGTTTGCCGATGTTTCTGAAATTTATTGTTCTCTCCCACGGGGACTTTCTATTTCATTTTGGAAACAACGGTAAGCACATTATTTTAGTTGACATTCCTTTATTATTTCTTTAATTTTTATTATTTATTTTATTTTTATATTTATTTCATTTTTATTATTACATTAATAAATTATTATTACATTATTATTATATATTTGTGCTGTTATGTTATTATAATTATTATTATTATTATTATTTAACGTCAAAAACAGTTAAAAATCATCTTATGGGTAGAAATGCGCATTTTCGTAAATTCGAGGATCCCTACCCTAATACACACTGTTTCTATACAATTCGAGACTATACCGAGCATCAAAAAGGAAAGTAGAATTAAGTTTAACAATGATAGTTAATGTAATTATTTATCATTTGGACTGTATAATTCTAAAGAACCTGTAACAAGTATTGTACCACAGTTTCTGGGTTGATGGCCCCCATCTCGATCAGGTTTTTCGTCCAGTTTCCCTGATCCTTGAGCAAATGCTGAGATGGTCCCTTGTTTTGCTTCTGGACATAAATGTAACTTCATTATTTGTGCACGTCTTCTGAATTTCAGTGGGAAATATAGTTATTCAAATTATCGTTTTTCATATTATCGCGGCAAAAAGTATTATTCTTTCATGAAGAACATGAGGGTTCAGGGCAGAAATTTATAGCTAATTTACCTTTGAAAATATATTTTATTATATAGGAGCGAATATTTTGTCAACAAAACTCGAAAAAAACCTCTCTTTTCTGTATTCAAAATTCGACTAGAATATGGTTTAGGATAGAGACCACAGAATTATGAAAACGTGCACAAAATTCACTTCTCCCCATAGTTCGTCATACGCAGTTTTTAACTGTTTTTGACGTACATAAATAAATAAATAAATACATTTCTACAAGTTGAATTCTGAATACAGATGAAAATGTGTTTTTTTGGCCAAAATTCTCAATTCTAAGAAAATATTCTCTCGTGTGTAATGAAAACTATTAGCAAAGGCAAAGGCATGAAGGAATCGTCTAACTGCCGCAAAAACATTGAGAATTATCATAATTTGATAAATTCCTCTCTTAAATAAAGAACTTGTCCATCGTGCTCCGATCTCAAAAGGGAAATACTTAACGTATTAAGTTGTACCGAGCGAAATACCGTACATGTTTAACCAAATATTGTCGATAAAACAAAATGTGATAAAAGTGAAAGTGATACCGCGCATCCCATCACCGAGAAACATGAATACCGGGCTAGAAAACACCAACCCAATTGTAGAATAATTTCTATCTACCAAAATGGAACTCATGTAGTAGAAATATTATTAATAACATTACAATTGACCTTAAAACGTATAGAAACATTTAAAGTGACTAATCGTGTATTTTAGAAAAGAAGACAGCCAATAGTAAAATTTGCCATGGCAGTCCTTCGCTATGCTCCTTATACCATCTAGCGGAAAAAAAGGTATTACTCGGACGAGAAAACCGGCGATTTGAATTTAGCTCAGATGCTTATTTTAGGCTTGAGGATCTCTTACATACAGCAAATTTATAACATGGGACACCGGCTTCATTTCTCCTCCGAAAGAAGGTGACTGAGTTTTTCACCCTTATATATCCACGGCTACTACAGTGTTTGAACACACGAACTAGGGTGTAGGAGTCCGATACGCTAACCGTCACACCACTGAAGCCATCAACTTAGTCACTCCGCGGCTCAATTCGTTACGAAACATGATGCGCCTACTGTCGGTTTATATATAAATTACTAACTCGCGATTGAAATTATTACGTTAACCCTCCGGCGGGCGCGTAGCGGCAGTCAGTGCTGCATTCTTACATTTTTGTTGATTTTGTGTAAATAATTGGTGTCACACATACGAGCTTATAGTTATTCTTCATTCATTACATTTTCAACTGGATGATACTCAAGTCACGTTTTTAGACACTGTAGATCGACCGTTATTCATTAGTAATTCAAACTCTGCAACTGTTGCGGCACTCCGTACCGCACGCGCTTTGTCATGTAAGTATAATATTTGCGTATTTTGTCCATTAGATTCTTATTGCTGTTTTGTTATTGATCTTTATGACACTGATTTTGGAGTACTAACTACTAATTCAAATTTAAATGCGTTGTTTCCGAAGAAACGCTAGTAGGCACGTTTGCACCGTATTCACTCCGCGACATATAACTCGTACCAAGACACGGAGGGAGCGAGTGATGGATCAGATTCTTATTAATATTATTTCGTTTGGTATTTAGTTATTATGAAATAAAATGTATAAAAACATAAATAAAGCTTATTTCCTCTTACATTTGCTGACAAATGTTATAACCATTGACGCGAAAATCGAAGACGATAAATGCGGTACGGAGTGCCCTACGCACCTGCTGGTGGGAAATGATGGGACGCGCCCGCAGGAGGGTTAAATTATAAACGTTTGATACACGTCCCTCCGCCTTCAACAAAAATGCCCTTCCTTTGCACTTACCAACGTAATTATTCTTATTAATATTGTTATTTCGTTTGGTATTTGGTAGTTATTATGAAATGAAATGTATAAAAAAATAAAGAATATTTCCTTCACATTCAATAACAAAAGTAAAAACTATTGACGCGAAAATAGAAGTTGATAAATGCGGTACGCAGTGCCGCACGCGCCTGCTGGTGGGAAATGATGGGACGCGCCCGCTGGAGGGTTAAATTATAAACGTTTGATACACGCACCTCCGCCTTCAACAACAATCCCCTACCTTTGCACTTACCAACGTAATTATTTGTTTCAGATTTTGCAGGTTTTTTTTAAATTCAAAAATTTGAAATACCATGTTCAAAAAAATCAACTGAAACTCACCGGAGAGGCCTGCGGCAGAGGTGCCATTTGCGGACGGTGTGTGCTGGGTTCAGCCGTCCACCACGTGTTTGTAGGCGGCGATTGCGGCCGCTGGTGCTGCGGCTGTGGCTCCGGCTGTGGCGGCATTGAAGTCTCCTAAAGGAAGCAGGCAACACACAGTTTCAAACAAAGTTTTGGTTTCAAGTTTAGGTTTCTAGTTTGGATGAAAGCTTACATTTTTGCTTTGAAACGGTTTCAAAATGTTTTTCCGTCTTATTATTTAATGTAACATGATTTGCCAGCCCATTTGTTCGGTTGGCACAGACGGGAACGCCCAAGTATGTGAAGTGGATGTGGGTTCCAATTACGCGTAAAGCCTGAATGTTTTCCGTTTGTTCACAAGAGGAAAGAATTATGTTAATCTGCGAATCGTAATCGTTTTGCAAACTTACAGGCAACTAGCGTGCTTATGAGATTGTGGGTGCCCAGACAAATGGATTTCCTAATTCTATCAAAAGGTAAATCCACTTCTGAGATGGACCCATGGACTACCTGGGACTTGTGCAGGTTAAATAGGTAGGGGGCTAATCTGTTTCCAAAGGACTATCTCGGAGTGAGGATCGGCAAACTACGTGAGTTATATCCCACAGCTGTGCCTCAGTTCTGTGGCCACATCAGGCAAAGTACCCATCCTGCGCAGCTGGAAATCTCGTATAAATTCTAAAGTTGTAATGAATATTGTTTTGCTTTCAGAAACAGCACTCTGGAAATAGCTGCTAATACGTATCATGCGAACCCACTCAAACACATGGAAATACTTGGGCAGTATAGCACAAGACGAGGAGTCACGCAGGAGGTTCTATCAAATGTGAAAACAACCGCGTACGAACAGATCCTCCACCAGGCCAATTGGCTGTAAAGGATGTTGCCTCCACCAGGCCAGTTGCCTGTGCTTGTGTCTGCCGCCTGCCGTCGGTGCGTGAGTCTTAGTCGTCAGCCAAGCAGCAGGAATATAAGTAGAAGTGCCCGACGAGAAGGCGGGCACAGTTAGTTGTAAGCTGCAACCAGTTCTTTCTGTGCACTTCATTTTAGAATAAATGGCTGTCATCGTGAGTTTGTGTTTGTCATTCTCTCTACCCTGAGCCAGTAGCAGCAGAGCAGTGAGAACTTGGACCGCACTCGGCTTTCTCACCCCAGAGAGAAAACGACCCCTAAAACTCGCGAGTTCCCCAGAAATAAATGAATGGGAAGAGACGGGATTACCCTCTACAGAAGAGTCGAGCAAACCAAAAGAACTCTCGTCGCTAAATGAAAGTAACACTGATCTGTGATGAAATTGCTGCCTTCGAAGTTTAAATGTTTTGGGGGTATTTTTAGCATGCTGAAATCAAATTCAAAGTCAGAAAGTTCCTATCACATTCCATTAAAAAATATTTTCCTTGTAGCGTAATTTTCGTATGCCCAAAAAGTAGTCATACGAAGTGGAATATTTACCATGAGTAGTTTTGTAATATGAGGAGTTTAAAACCAAATGTGTTTAGAATGTTTTTCTTGTGTTTATAGTAAACACCTAGAGCACAAAATTATTGTTATCTGATACGAGGTGCAAGCGCCTCAGGAAGATAGAGCGAAATAATGTGCACCCTAGTCATTATCCTATTTAGATAACCAATTCTTGGTGCCAGACTCATTATTATCTTTATGAAAACCCTACATTACAATTCTTAGCTTCCCTCACATTGCATTAATATGTCATCTGAAAAAGAAATAAGTTTCAAGATGTATTGTGGGGTAGAATGTTGTGAATTTGTAGTTCAGTACGAAAGTATATTTACCATGTAGAGTCGCTAATTTATAAATTATCCAGAGCCCTTTTGTTACATACGTGGGAAAGACACATCGCCTAAGCCGAGATATATTATTATAGGTTTTGTAAAAAAAAATAATATCTTGCCAATTTTGGAATCAAACTTGGAAGACCATAGTAAACATTGGACAATCCACAATGTATGTAGTGTGTGCATTGAAGATATTCGTCATTGGGTCTTCGGTAAAAGGCCTTCGCTAACTTTTTAAATACCTTTGGTTTGGAAAGAGAGAGCAGTCAAACCGTAGTAATGCCTGCTACTTCTGTTCGTGTGATGTGAAGGGGTACAATTCTAAAAATAAAAGCAAATTGTGTATTTAGTAATTTAGGGTTTAGTAGTGGTATTTATTTTACCCCCATGGGCCTGATAAACCTGGAATGGCTTCATGGTTATTCTAAAACTTGGGCTTCCAAACTATGATCCAAGTTTGTGGAGACTTTTCATTGATGCTTCCAAGCGAAATTTAAAGGGTGTTCTCCTTCATAATGAAAACTTTTTAGTTCAGTCCCAGTTGCCCATTCAGTGATCCTCAAAGTTTCGTATGCAAATGTGCAACTAATGTTATTGTGAGTAAACTAGAATGAACACAACCAGAAATTATAATTAGTGTTAAAAATTGTATTTAGAAAAAGATTTACCCCAAAACTTTCAGTTTCTACATGATGAGTATAGCAAGATAGTCTCAAAAAAGAGGAATACAAACGTCACTCCGATTAAAATTAATAAATAAATTAGTAGAAGAAGACATTACTATATAATCCATAAAGTATTCAATTCACTCAATTCTGAACTGAAGAGCTGTGATATGACCCAACGAAAGTATAGAAAGTGTCTCAGAAGTTGGATTATCCAAATAGATGAAGAAATTGTAAGATCAAATTATCAATCCATACAGTGACCAAACATGGCGTGGGCTAGTTTCATTTAATAAAACTCATAAAAGTTAATTTTATAAAAAATATTTTTTCTTTTCTTTTCATAAATAATATTTTTCTTCCTTTTCGTTCCATAACAAATTGTTGTTTTTTTCCTTTCATAATAATAAACAAAGATTTTTAGACTACCAATCTACGTTCAGTCACTGCAGATTCGCTTACAGGACTTTGTCCTTTGCGAAATAATGTCGTATTTTACATTATTAATATATGTTCAACCTGTAATGTTATTTTACATTATTTGTGTTAGTACTATCAGTAATAAATAAATAAAAAATAATTAGATGTTTTTGTATTTTACCAAGTATTTTTTGGAAAAGTATTGCTTCCCTGGGGTAACTTTCAGGGAAGTCCCAATAATCTTACAACCGAATTCTGCAGTGCACACTTTGGCACGCTACTCTTGCAGTAACTGATTTACACAAGTATAATGTATAATGGAAACTTGTATAATTCTCCGGGAGACGGATAATCGCGAGTAATCTACGAGGGCAATCCCAAAAGTAAGGTCTCCTATTTTTTTATAAGTACAGAACTCTGTTTGTGTGGCAGTTGGTCACACTGATACGATGAGTGCTTCCCGCCCTGTGTGTAAACATGCGCACGCAACGCTGAGGCGCTCCGTTTTGGCTTGGCAGACGTTGAGAATGGAGCTCCCGTTGGATGTTACCGCCAAGTGCGAATTGCGCAGTTATTCGGGTTTTGAAGACAAAGGGCACTGTGCCTGAAACGGGCAATTCAGAACCGGAGAAGAGGAATGTTGAGCAAGGGCGTACACATTCTCCATGACAACGCTCGTCCACACGTCGCTCGGCAAACAGTTGCTCTCCTGCAACAGTTTCAGTGGAACTTCATCACCCACCCACCCTATAGTCCTGACTTGGCGCCCAGTGACAATCACCTGTTCCCTAAGTTGAAAAAACATTTGGCCGGAAAGCGATTCGGTCCGACGGTCCGACGACGAGGTGAAAGAAGAGTGCATAACTTTCTGAACAACATGGCGGCGAGCTGGTATGACACGGGTATACAAAAACTGTCCCAGCATCTAAAAAAATGCATCGACAGAAATAGTGATTATGCCGAAAAATAGATAAATGTTCAAGGTGTAAACTGATGTAAACCATTGTGGAAATAAACAGGTCTATGCACTTACAAAAAAATAGGAAATCTTACTTTGGGGATTACCTTCGTATATTTCTAATGCCGCACTTACTGATATAGTTGCGTACGATTCGACCATCGTAGGCTGCTGCCACAGGGTTCTCTCAGAGGGCGACGAATCGATGCCCCCAGGAGGTCCACCGTAATAGCGGGACGGCACGTTACAGGGCTCGCAGGACTGCCCAAGGAAACAAAATGGACATTTAAAAAAAGATTCTATTTCTTCCATAAGATCGACCCCAAGCCCCTTTGGCGATAGACGTGGGAAGTTCTTGAACCCGAGAAGGTGACGTTTTTGGGAGTTGGAAACACTTTTGTGCGTTTAAGTATTATTATTATTATTATTATTATTATTATTATTATTATTATTATTATTATTATTATTATTATTATTGTTATTATTATTCGTATCAGTTACAAATATCGCGATAAAGTATGTAGCCCAAAAAAATTAAAATCGGTTTATGATCATTAGAGCTCGAAAGTTCGGTAAAAAGCCTTTTGTTATTGTTACTATATAACGATTTTTAACAATATAAATCACTAAAATTGTACTTTTGGAATTGTTTTAGTCGACTTTCATATTGCCTTTTTTGTCTATTTTAACTCCTTATGCCTATTTTTGCCATTTTGTCATCTTTTTGCCTTTTCTACCTTTTATTAGTTTGTTTTTTTCTCCTGGACCGATATCAGTTCTACATGCCTGGATAACACAAAGTCACGATTGTGTTTTGTCTTTCTGTGAAAGCAGAGGCTGTGTGAAGAATCTAGATGAGAAAGGAAGATGATACTAGTCAAGATTTTGATTTTTTCATTGATTCCGACAGGCTATGTTCATCCACGACAAATCCCATCCTACTTTTGACTATGGCCTCCAATTCTATCTGAGAACAGCTCTCTGTGAATTATATAACTTTTTCAGTGCTGGCAATTACACAAGTTTGAAAAATATAATTACGTCTTCGCTTATGACATTTTAATATTCAGAAGGGAGATCACAATATATTTTCAAAGAGACAGCGTCTTGAGTGAAATAGATTTGTAGCCATAATATCGAATGGTACGTGAAATCAAGATTACAAACAAAATATCGTTTCTCTACACGTTAATTTTAGAATTATGATATAAATGTCAATCATTTTAATTACGTATCGTTTTACAATAATTCCTTTGAAATGTGATTTTGTTTTCACGCCTTCTTCATCCCTACGTTAGCTAGAATAAATGCCTTTTATGCCTATTTTACTAAATATAAATGCCTTTTTGCCCGCCTATTTTAGGTAAAATAAATGCGTAATCTTCGAGGCTCTAATGATAATATATTACACAGAGCAGCGACGATTTACCGCTTTTCATGAAAATGGGTAAATAAGAATAAGTTTTTATCTTCATTACGTATTAAATTTTAGTTTTTTCTATCAAGTAAATTTTTTGCAAAATTTTCGTATTTTCGTATTTTAGATTATCACGCGCTATGTCATACGTAACACAGGGCTGCGACGTTTCGATGCTTTTGAGTCCGTGTTTTAACCTAATTAGATATGTGGATTTCGTTTCTTCACATCGCTCACAGCTTCTGCAAAATTTGTGATTGATTAAATTTCAAATGAACGCTGGCAATGTATTACAGTAACTTCAGTATCTATATACAGAAGCTAATCGTTACTGTTTGATAATAAGTTGATCGTTTTTTAACCCCAGTTTCAGTCATTTAGTTTTCTTGGGCCTTTAGAAAGAACTGTTTATTGCAAATACTGTAAATGTGCATTAATTGGTTGGAAAAGTGTTTTAGAGAATGACGAGTTCATCTAGAAGATGTGAAAGTGATTCGAACAGTTTTTGTTTTAAATGTGGCTCGTTTACACTAACTCCGAAGGCAAAACGTCCCCTGGCTTGTAAGAAAAGCGTATCGAATATTCCGTCAGCATTAGACCTGTACCACATGGTCCTAACATTCTTATATCAAACCCACTACATCACTACCAACTACATCAACTTCAGATTATTCAGACAGCTGTGATAATCAAATGGACGTTAGTTATTTCCTCCAAAGAAGAGAGAAAACCCCAGTTGTTTAATCAAGAACAACTTATTGATTTGGTGCGAGATTTTTGCGTCTCGAAGGAATCAGCAAAGGTTTTAGGCTCAAGGTTGAAAGAGAAAGAAATACTCGTTCCAGGCACGTTTCACTGTTATCGAAAGAGAAAAGAGTTCTTTGATTATTTCGTTAATTTGTATACTTCAAAAACATTCATGATGTACTTTCAAAATTTGGAATAAGGTAAGTCAATGATCAGTGGACGTTGTTTATAGATTCTTCGAAAGGCAGCCTCAAAACTATTCTGCTTTATAATGAAAATCAATGTGTTTTAGTGCTATTATCCCAATCTCTTTATCTAAAAGAAATATACGGAAATATGGAAGAACTCTTAAAAAATAATTATGAAGAACGCCAATGGGTTGTTTGCGGATACTTGAAAGTTATTGGAATAATGTTGGAACTTCAACTACAATTTACTAAATTCCCCTGTTTTCTGTGTGAATGGGATAGCAGAGCTCGTGAATTGCACTGGATCAAACGAGATTGATCAGTCAGAAATACATTACATCCCGGAGAAGTTTTTGTTGACCAGTCTTTTCCTTGAAATTACAAATATTTCTTGCTTGTTAGAGAAAATGGATTTCAAATCAATTAACTAATAGTGGAGCCCGGCAGACGTTCTTCAGACTATCTCCCTCTTTATACTTCTCACTCCTTTTATCTCTCTGTCTCTCAGACCACCTCTCTCTCTCTCTCTCTCTCACCGCTCCTCTCTTCGTCTCTCGGACACTCCCTCCGTTTCTCTCTGTCCCTGTCTCAGTCTGTCTAACTCTGTCTGTTTCTGTATCTGCTTCTCTCTGTCCTTCTCATTCAAATTTATTTGCATATTCTGCACATCTTTGAGCAGGTGAGGTAATATTGAGAAGCGCCAGACCAGCAAAAATGTTATAGAATGTTCAAGAATATCTCATCCTGTGGATTACGGCGTGAGAAATATTTCTTTGATGCCTTTGACCTCAAGATGTTAATTTTAATGCTCTAGAACGCTTCGTTTTGGAGTTTTATAACGATATAGTTTCAAAACTCCTACCGAGAGTAGCGGGTTGCATTTGACATGAATATTTAGTGCTTTTATTCTACAGCGCCATGTAGCGGCATTTTTTCTCGATATTTTAATAATTATCCTGCTGTTCGGGGCATAGATGAATTCAACGAAACAGAGATAATTAAAATTGATTCAACCGTTCTTGAGTTATAAATGGTGATTGTGTGTGTGTGTATATAAGCTCAAATGAATACAAATCACCCATCAGAATCAAAAGCGTCGAGAATTTATATTTTCGCAGCCCTGTGTTATCTACAATACGTTTGCTGCAAACTCACCGTATCTACGCGACTCGATGTTAACTGAAATTCTTCTTGAAGGTCCTGTAAATAATAATACAAGTGAATTACAAACGTGGTTTAGTTTTACAGAAAAATAATGTAATAACTATGATACACAAGGCACTGATATTTTCTATGTATCTCGAGTGATATGTGATATGTGATATATATATATATATATATATATATATATATATATATATATATATATATATATATGCTTATCAATAAAGCTGAAGGGCCTGATTGTGATTTCAAAATAATCTCCCTCTTTACACAGCATATTATTTGGATAACATAAAAACCAATTCAATTATTTTTACGACTTCCTTCTGTGTGAGCGTAGTAATCTCTAAAATTGATGAAGCGATCTTGATTCGGTTTCATTGACAATTAGAATGTTTTATCGTGATTAACTTAATTTACTAGTTTTCCAAAATAAGATTTTATCTTGTATAGAAAATGTTTGTTTCTTTCTTAAACTTTCTCGAATACTATGTGTATACGAAAAACTATAAGCAGTATAAAGAAAGTTACATAATCTGAGGAAAATTAGTTTCAAGATTTTAACCCTCCGGTGGGCGCGTAGCGGCACTCAGCGCCGCATTCTTACATTGTTGTTGATTTCCTGTAAATAATTGGTGTCGTAATATTGAACTCATAGTTATTCTTTGTTGATTATGTTTTCAACATGACGTGATGACATTGAAATCACTCCGTACCGCAACAGTTGCAGAATATGTCATTCCCTGACATATAACACATGCCAACACTCGGAGTGAGCGAGTGATGGATCACACTCTTCTTAATATTGTTCTTTCGTTTGGTAGTTAGTTATTATGAAATAAAATGTATAAAAACATAAATAAAGAATATTTACTTTACAGTCCTTAAGAAAAGTAATAATTATTGACGCGAAAATCGAAGATGATAAATGCAGTACGGAGTGCCGCACGCGCCTGCTGGCGGGAAATGATGGCCCGCCGGAGGGTTCATGGAAATACGAATATTGGAGACCACTGATACCCAAAAAGGGGTTTTCCCCAAAAAATACGTATGTTCTGCTGTCCGTCCTCCTCTGAAAAACCCTAGTGTGTAAAGCTCTAAATGATTCGTAGCATTTTCCCCCAAAATGAATATTTCGGGATGGATGCGGGGTGAGACGGCGCGTGATCCGGCATGAAGGTGGAGAGCAGGAAAGAGCTGGGGTTCGTAGAACGTAAATTCCTTTCCCTATGTAACGGGTCATTGTGATTAAAGAAATACCTGGCAGGGTTCTTTATCTAGTTGCAACTGATTGATTGATCAGTGATTCCGAGCGCGTCAACTGCTCAGGTCATTATTCCCGTAAGTGTGGTGCATGTTTTCCCTCGGGAGGGGGCGATAGTCTTTCCCCGCTGGATATTGAGATCCGATGCCGACCTACCATCGACTAGCGGGTTTTCCCCAACCAGGTATTTCCCACCAGCTTGTCACCGCCCCAGCCGGGACAAGCTCTAAGCTCCCAACTGGTCTCATGGCATGTGAATGTGAGTGCAGTGAATGTGAGTGTGAGTGTGAGTGTGAGTGTGTGTGTGTGTGTGTGTGTGTGTGTGTGTGTGTGTGTGTGTGTGAGGGGTCAGGATAAAACGAGAAAGAGTAAGGAAAGATCTCGCGCGGTCCATGGCCCGTTTGGTAGGGTACTGCTTCGGCATTCGCCTGGTATTGATAGGAGAAAACCTCGGAAAACTACCTATCAGAGCAGTCTGCCGCTAGAATTCTCCTCCAGAGAGCGACAGAACTCAACAAATCCTGCCACCGACGGGAGGTTCTGAGATCCGAGTCCTGTCACTCGAACCCAAGACCTCCCTATCAGAGGAACTGCAGTGACGTCAGTTGAGTTCTCCTGTTGATTACCTTGCAATTGGCCCGGTTGGGTTGTCTGAACTGTGCATAGCAAGTGTCTGTTTCGAGACTATGGTCCAAAACTTAATATCCTAGGTTGAACAGATCGTTTTACAAGATGCCTTTTTGACGATTGAAGGCAAAAGTTTCTCCAGTTTCTGACGTGACGAGGTTCATTTATGTTTTCCAGTTAATATGAATGAAATGACACAAATAACATAGTTTCCGGTAATGGAGGGTTAACTCCCCGCAGGCTTATAGTTCAGCGCTGCATCTCACCAACTATCTGAGGTTGAAACATCGTCACCTCCCACGATAAAATACGCACCTCATTAACAAGACTACTGACTATAGAACTTTACGTACCCGGAAACATCAGTTAATGTTGGAGCGTAAAATATTTATTTCATGCGATATCTCACCTGTTAGCGGAATGGCAAAAATAATAGAAAGTACAACACTCCGTTAGCACGTTAGCTAAGTTTACGAAATGTATATGGATTATTTCTGCGTGTCACTCACCCCATTATTAGATTTGGCGTCATTTAGTATAAGAAATTGCTCAAAAGTCTGAACGGACCGTATATGCCGGACGAGTCATTCCAGATGGAAAGATATATGCCACAAATGTTTTGCTCATATTAGCCATAAATATTTCCAGTACCGTATTCACTTCAGAATTACAGTTTGTTTTGTATTTTTTTATTTTAGTCACAGTCTGTATGTCACCGCAACTTTGTGCACATTTCCATAATTCGATGCGATGTTTTATACGCGGCAGGTTCACTGCAATTCTGTCGGTTGGCAGCAAAGGTCGGGCGAGATCACAGCGCAGTGTGCGATTTATGGCTGTCGTAATTTGCATGCCAGTTCCGTAAAATTAAAAAATCCGATTTTCGACGTTAGCATGCAAACATAAGTAGAGTTTTCTTTCGCAATACTTAGAAATATCTTCACCGTTTCTATTCTCATTAAGCGCAAACTTCTGGGAGTTATGGGTAAAAGAATCGCAAAAAAATTCTATGCGCAGTACTGAAGAGTTTCTGATCAAAGTAACAAACATTTCTTTGACTAATTGTGGAGAAGATGGTGGTGACTAATTGTGGAATTTTTTACCTGAAATAAACCATAAATTTCTAAGAAACTTGGTAGCGGTTGAGTGGGTAACAACTATGCCACGTAAATTGTTTATTTCTCTTGGAGTTTATTATAGCTTCACTGTAATCAAGGCCTATTCATTGGTATTTGGGTAGCTCGGCTTGGTAAATGGGCATCTCCTGGATTTTGGAACTACTATTCTCGACTTTTGGTTACAATTACAGGTTTCTCTACTTCATATCTGGAAATAAACTTTATGTGAAAACAGCTGCGTTATTAATTAATTTTTGCGCATAAATGACATAAAAAATAGTAAATTATTGATATCAACCATGACTAGCGAGAAAGGGTAAAAATAGCTGATTCTAAGTTTAGCCGTTGCCTTACCAGTGCGGAATCCTCAGTGAATTCCGGCCATTCAGAATACTGAGGATATGCAGTCCGTCCCTGCAAAGCAACAATGCACGTTAGCAACATTGGCAACATTATGGTAATTTACTTCCACGTCCAACAATATAGCATTATTTTAATGTCAGGAGTAGATTCGTTTTCAAATAACTTAGCTATCAGTCTGACCGTGAACAAACGTTTCAATGGAGCGCTCTCGCTCCGCTAAAATAAAATTCATGTAATTTACACATTTAACATTATTTTCATGTTTTCCAATATTGAATACTATTGTTGTAAACCAGGTCTTGGCATCTGTAATTATTTTTGCAAAGTGACTGGTGTTACCACCTCCTAAAAACGAGTTTACAAATATGTGTTTTCCAGGTAAAATACAAAGTTGCAGCATTTAACTCTTCATTTTACATTTAAATGTGTAGAAAATCCTTTTTTTATTATATTAGTCGTTTGCACTTAACGTGTAATGATATGGCTATTTCGGGTAACGTTTGAAAAAAAATCATTTCAAACTTACTGCTCCCACTGAGTGGTATCCTGAAGATTCGTAATGGTCTAGCATACTGCCTGCTCTCTGTAACGAAATCAAATTAAGTTCTTCATTTGCATAAGTACAATTTGCAATAAATGCAATTAATAAAAATTATATATATATATATATATAATGTATAATTGATGCAATATTTCTCAATCGATATAACTCATGCCACGCCTCCTTGAATTTGAAAGGGATATTTTTATTTTGGGGGATTCTTTATGAAGGAATTATCGACATTTTCAAAACTGCCTCCATACTCTTTTGTTATTTTTTCTGAGTTAGAGAATAGTTAAAGCAAGGTTATATAAATGGAACAGGACTTATTTTTTTATTCACTAAATTGTTGAAACTCACTAAATTTTTAAATTTTACTACAGAGGAATTTTTGAAAATTGCGGAGATGTAGCCGTAAAATTGCGGAGATATAAAATTCCAGATTTGTATTTACGTTTCGTTTAGAATGCCTATGTCTACGGACGAAATAAATTCATAATAAGTAGATTATATAATATTTGCAATTGGAAATTAGAAAAAAAACAGTTAAAGTTCACTGTCTGTTTTGGGGGCAATGGAAATATTTGAGCTGATGTAGTAGCTTTTGAAGAATTTAGTTTTAAAGGATATAGTCATATGTAAGCCAAAAATATGTAACATCATGTGTGCTAATGTCGTGTAGTAAATACAACAATATAATAATGCATGATACCTTAGAATATAGTGGTGGTGGGTTGAATTCTGCACACGCATACTCGATGGAGCGGCTCTGTCAAAAAAGAAACGTTAATTAGAAGTTCATCTGGAAAAATATCTTAAGTAATATTTTAAAATAATAACCAGCTACAGTTCAAGAAAACTTCAAGAGGTGTAATTCATATTTCCGTATAAATGTATGAAAACATACGGAATTGTTTTTCTCTCAAAACTATTATGTTTCGATTGAAGTCTGAAATCCAAGTACAAGTTCTCACAACACCTTCAATCGTAAAGAAATTACGTAATAACTGGCACGCGTAAATGCATGACATATTGTATTCAACCCATGTGTAAAATCTTTTGATATTTATATTAGCCCAACAAACTCTATACCCAATATTGTAACATGTGTAACTCATTGTGTCCTTTTACAGTTCAGTGCAGAAGCATTCATGTTACAAAATCATGTTGTCATCTGATGATAATGATTGTGTAAAACAACCAAAAAGCTACCAACATTAAACCATACTATACCTCTTCCATTGTTGTTTGTTGCGAAGGATAACTAGATGGCACAGGACGTCCCTGGGAAAGGAAAAATATATTAAGATAATTCGTTTTCGGTTGCCAAATTATTTTTTCCTGTTTTTGTTTTTCAGGTTTGGGGATGTCGATTTCGACTATCCGTTCCGGGAATCCACAATGTTGCTCACGGAGACACATATAAACTTTTACTAAGACACACTTTCGGGCTCCTCGGTTTGTGGTTCACAGGCAGCAGGCTCACAAGGCCTTCCGCGACAACACAAACACATGAGAGACAAGGGAATACAACCATGCCCACGGTGTGTCTTGAACCCGCGATCGTTCAGACAGATGCACTGAGTCGGCCCACGCTCTAGTCACCTCTGCCATCCAGGTCCGCTTTCGGCTGGAAAAAATATTGGCTGAAGTAATTATGGAAATGAACTATTGGATGGAAATGAATTATTGGATAAAAATGAACTATTGGATAAAAATGAACTATTGGATGGAAATGAACTATTGGATAAAAATGAACAATTGGATGGAAATGAACTATTAGATGGAAATAAACTATTGGATGGAAATCAACTATTGGATGGAAATGAACTATTGGATGGAAATGAACTATTGGATAAAAATGAACTATTGGACGGAAATAAACTATTGGAGACGCTGTTGTGGCCTTACACTCCTGGATAAAGTACCCAATGTTGACATATAAAATCAAAAGGGTATGAAAATTGATATAATGAATGTAGTTGATGCTAAAAGATTGAGGTGGTATGGTCATATCCAAGAGATGACGGAATGTCGATGGCCTAAGAAAATTTTGAAATGTTTTCCTCAAGAAAGAGGAAACGTGGCAGATCAAGAAAAACATGGGAAAAGGAGATAGAAAGGCAATGAAGGAACAAATGTTCAAGAGGAAGATTGGGAATATCGAAGGACGTGGCGACTAGGATGCGAGGAGCGGCATCAGCTCTAAAGAACCTCGCTAATACTATTACTACTACTACTACTACTACTACTACTACTACTACTACTACTACTACTACTACTACTACTACTACATATTGAAATGAAGCCACAATAGTAATTGTAATAAAATCACATAAATTACCTGCACTGTCGCTTGTTGCGTTGAGTAATCGTAGGGAGCAGAACGTGACTGCGAAAGAAAAAAACATTTAAGATAAAAGTTTTTTTTTTGGTTGCCAAAAATATTAGTTGCAATAAACATTGAACTGATGCCACGATACAAATGTTCAATTCAGTACGTTTTGTACATACCAACAATGATATTAGAAAATTATATGTAGCAGATTTCGAAACAACTCAATGTTAAAAAACATTTCCTTAAAGAGATAATGAAAACTTCACTGAAATTTGTGCTAAACGACCGCTGTTGGTTCCTGGAAAATTGGTCTTTTAGAGGCGTTATTGCCTAAGAGGGTAATATTTCTTTTACAAACAAATGTATACGAGTATCATATTCTTATCACCAAGACTATGGGTGCATAGGAAAGTGCCTTTTATACGTATCTGATTTACATCCTCAAAAATCCCCTAACACGTAGTGTAACCAGAATCCCTGTTTTGTGGGTCCATCTGTTACACTACTAGCGCCTAAACCATACGTACAATTTTATCCAAATTGAAGAATCCCCTGTCTATCTTGCTCGAGTCGATGCTTTGAGACTTTGAAACAGATTCTATAAAATTCGGGGGTATTTTACCCCTCGGACGTTTGCAAAATTTCCTCAAAAACTGCTCCAAATTTGTTCTTTAAATTTCTGGAAGAATAGAGTACAATACACTTATTAAGATGACATAGGTCCCATTTTTTCTGTTAATTCTGAATTTTCCAAAATTGCAAATGTTTGATTTTTCTTCGACGTCTTCCTGCAACTACAAAATTGCAGATAGAAAATTTTCCTTCAAATAAACTTTTTTCCTTATAGTAAATTCATTCTTTAAGGTCACGTACATTGTTTTGATAATTTTAGTAGTTTTCGCGCAATATTGCATGCAATACGTGCAATTTAAAAAAAAATACAAAAACACGATTTTCTATAAAACGGATACAAATTTGTTCTTCAAACTTTTTGTAGGGATATTGCTAAATAAACTCTATGAAATGACATAAACACCATATTGTTCTATTATTTTTTTTGTTTTTTTCAAAAACGCAGCCCGCTACACAGTTCGAATCTACATCGTTAAATAACCCCTAGGGCCTTAAAAACTTGACTTTTGAAGCCTAAGACCTCAAAGAAACATTTATCATGCCGTATTCTACAGAATGAGATCTTTCTGAACAATTTTAATTATCATCGAATTGTTGGATTCACCTCTGCTCCGAATAGCAGAATAATAGTAATGATCGGAAAAGAAGTATACATAAAATTAATCAAAAATATAAAAATCAATGTTTGTTGGTTCGTGATTCATGCGGTGCCGTACCGTGCATCCGATTACGATAACACTTTGCCAACTTATTGTTTGCACTTGCAGGAAGAACATAGTCATAGTACAATTATTGTAATTTCACTAGATTGCGCTACAGCACAAGATGGCGCTTCAGTTAAATGCAATTCCCAATTCACGTGAGCTTCATTGTTGCTGGGCGTTGCCGTGTGCCGTGGGGCGAGGTCAAGGAGAACAGGAGGAGCAGGTGGCGCAAGTTGATGAGAGGAGAGGGGGAAAATAGACAGGGACAAAGAGATAAGGAAAAGGGAGGGGGATATGAGAAAGGGAAAGAGAGGGAAAATAGAGAGGGAAAATGGAGATACAGGGAACATGGAGAGAGAGAGAAAATAGAGCAAGAGGGCACATAGAGCAAGAGGGCAAATAGAGCGAGAGAGCAAATAGATCGAGGGGGCAAAAGAGCGAGAGGGCAAACAGAGATAGGGAAACAGAGAACGGGAAAAGGAAGAGGGAAAAAGAGAGTCAGAGAGTGGGGGAAAAGAGACACAAAGGGAAGAAGAGACATAGAGGGGAATAAGACACAGAAGGATGGGGAATAGGACACAAAAGAGACGTAGAGGGGGAAAAGAGACACAGAGGGGGAAAAGAGACACAGAGGGTGACAAGAGACACAGGCAAAAGAGAGACAGTTGGAAAAAGACAGGAGTGTGGAAAATGAGAGAGGGAGGAAAAGACGGAGGAGGAACGAGAGGCAGGAGAAAAAGGAGAGAGAGGAAAAGAGCATGGGGAAAGAAAGATAGAGGGGAGAGGAACAATTTGTGAACACTATTGTATTTGCAAATTGATGTGCTCCAAATGACTTGTTTTGAAAACTCAAAAAAGTTCTGTGGAAAAGAGTTTCAAATTGCACGTGTATAGTAGAGCTTAAACGCCATTTTCTGCAAAACGGCTTCTAATTTTCCAATGAAAATTGCATTTGAGACGAGGTATTTGTTTTTTAATATTCTAAAATTAATATTTCCGAAAAATTAAGAAAATGTCAAAAAATGTCCTTTGTGTGGCGATAGATTGCAGTTGGCACGAGTATGTGGCAATTTGGAAGAGGTAGCTAAGTCCAAAGGAAATAGAAAACTAGTATGTGAAAGTCTGTGCCATTCTGTAGGACCACACTTCTTCGCATATTTGAAAAACATATTCAAACGATGGTTCATGGGTGAGTACTGGACTCAGATTATGAAACAAATCGATAACCATGACCCGAAATTAATATTCTACTGCATGAGATGTTCATCTATGGAAGTGAGGTAAGGAAGATACTGTTAACTCAAGGAAATAAACGTTAGGAGAGTTTGATATTTGCTGTGACATTAAAAGACATGAAAATGAAATTCAGTGAGCAACTTTATCTCGCGATTGGGTCGATTCTAATTTTAACGACTGAAAATTCAGCGTTCCAAAGTGGTGTCTTAAAAGAGTTGAATTACTAAAATTGACATGAAAATGTTCACGTGAATGGGTTAATAAGCAATTAGTGAGCAATAGATAAGCAATTAGAGGGGTGGATTTTTAAAAGCTCCATAATTTGCATTCAATTTTTGCGTTTCAGTGTTTATTCCAAAAAAAATAGGTCATTGAGGGTATGTCTTTCAGAGAGATTTTTGGAAAAGGTATAATTAATTCTCGTTAGCTAATAGTACTTGGATAAACAAAATTCAAAATTTCTAGTGAGTTTCGTGACCTTAAGAAATGGAGAGATGAATATAAAGCTACGAAAGCGATACCAATTTGCGATCAAATGCATACTAACGCAGACGTAAAATGATTTGAAAACTTTCTTTGTCTTTGAGGCTTAGTCATATTTTTTTACGAGAATAAAAATGGAAATATTTGAGCGAAACGCCCGAAAGTGGTGGTCAAGGAATGTGAAAAAAAATCAATTTCTTAGCAAAAGTTACCAAGAAAACGGGTGATAACCATTACAAAATTATTAAAGGCCTTTCAGTCTAAACTTTTGTTCATTTCTTGGTTTAGGTATACAGAAAAACGTTAATTTTGACGACTACCATAGATTAAATCAATAGAATCAAATAAAATTGGATTTTTGGTACACTTCTAAATTGTCCACGTATTCCACATAGAGTTTTCGGTGCTTCGTAAATGGACACATCTTGTCGACTGCATGCTTTGTATGCAAGTAAAATTGTTGTTTTTCATTTTAAACCTTCTGCTACGGTTCCTAGGATAGATTTCGATTTATTGTCCAAAAACAGTAAAAGCTGTGTGCGACATATTGGGAAGAAAATATTTGTGTAGGCTTCCTTAAGTTCCAAAGTTAAAATATGAATAAGAGTTTAAAAAAACAAACAAAATAAATAATAATTAAATTTTTAAAAAAGCTGATGGCACGTACGAGATTTTGAATTGGTCTAAATGTACTGACTTACCTCAGGCTGCATTTGAAAATTATATCTTGTTGCATCTGGACTTGAGGAAGGGGCCTGCTGATAAAAAAAAAACAAGTACATCACGCTTTTGGTGAGTGAGCGTTATAATATGAAGTGTGAAACTTGCTAGTTTTCCAACTAGTACTACATAGCAGTGGCGGCTTGTGCTTAGGTTGCACGGTTTCACAATCCAATAATCATAAAATATTTTAAATGTTAGGAATATACATTCTCGTTTTAATGACATTTAATTTTGAAGATAATGCAGCAATATCGATATGAAATCATTTTGAAACCAAAGAGGCGGCATCTGGCGCCCTCCCAGGTATTGCACCACGCTCTTGGCCCTTGCCTCTATTACTGCATTGACTATTGGGACGTAAGCTTTAACACCTTTCAAAAGGGCCATTGGTGCGGTAATCTCTGGGTGGAAGAGATTTCATCGCCGAGCGCTGCACCGACGGGAATTCCAATTTTCTGTAACTTAATTTTATGAATTTTGCGTTTTACTGGAAGTATACTAGTTCAGTCAATTATTGATTGTATTGAATGCATTATTTACGATGTTTGGAGAATTCATTTTCTTTTGATTGTTATGTTTTTCATTCAAAGTATATATTCAATTATTAGTTGTGTAAAGTGGTCGTTCTGGAAGGAAGTCCCCTTCTCTCATGATGAAGTCTCTCATGATGGGTGCATTACAGTAGCAGTTCCAGCTGAGCTACATTCTGCGAGCGATATTTTGTATTTATTACAAGATAAACCAGGGTAGTGAAATTTTCGAAGTAAAATAATTTTGTGAAAAACGTGTTCAAGCAATGTGCTTGATGCAAAGTGCAGGAGTGCGATTTTCATTTTTTTGATCTTTTCTGTTTTGTGTGAATTCTATTACCGTCAATTGTCTCAATGCAGTACTAACACAAAAACTTAAGTGCCCAGTGGAAATCAAAGCACGAACCACGTGCGCAAAAGAGTGAATACCTGATACGGACACTAGGCATAAAATTACGTAGGTAAAATTACGTAGGTAATGTTTGAATATAGACTTTTATTTACCTTAATTAATTTACATGAATTGCTTACATTTTTTATATTAGAGCGTTCTGAATTTTGGAATTTACATTTCTGTCATTCGATTCAGGCGCAACCTTCAGTCTGTTGGGACACCAGTCGCCACTGCTTCATAGACTGTCTTATCATCTATACATCTTCCGTTTTTAAGACCGTTCAAGAAATTTTATTTTATTTCATTCTCAAAAATTATGCAATATTTCGTTCCCTTCAACTAGATAATTTTAGCGAATACAAATTTTTCTCACCTGACACTCTATTTCGGGACAGAAATCAAGCCCCTGATAATGCATCGCCGATGGATCCTGAAATTATACATATATTTCATGAATAATAATCATTGAACTCAAATAACGATGGTTTATTTTGTCTTTTTAGATTGGAATTGGTATTTTGTTACTTTCTCGCCTACAACATACTTACGTAGTAAAGAAAAACTATTGAGACGCTGCAGGGAATAGTGACGATTGAGGTCCCTATAGGTCCCTCATACCGGAAAACTGGAAAATTCTTTGTCCTATGAGCAGTAAATTATTTTCTTTAAAACTTTGAGTAGCGGGAACTTTGGAAGGTCCTTGACAACTTTATAGCAAACATTGTGATGGTTCACCCGAACGTAGACAACGCTTGCGCCAAACCGTTCAAAGAATTTTCCCCAAAATTAATATTTCTCTATGACCTGACCAAACTTGCGAACATGAAACGGATATTGAGAATTTAGAAGATACTTTACACGAAGTTTTAAGGACATTTTCAAAGTTTTCTAAAAAAATGGCTGCATTTTTTCTTAGGTGAAGCAACATATCCATATAAAACTTACCGATTTTCTTTGAACTCAACAAATTTTCGAAAATTGCAAAGAGTAAGTATTTTGGGCATCTTACTACAACTATTATATTAAAGAGAGAAATATTTCTCACTGAAAACTTTTTTCAAAATTAATTATTTAAATAATGATTTAAAAGGTTTTTGAAAATGTGAGTAGTTTCAAGTAAAATTTTATGTAGTCATTATAAATAAAACGAGAAAGTAAGTGTTGGTGTAGCACTACTAGCTTATTTTCTTACCTGTTGCCTTCCTAAAGACTGCAAAAACGGCCTCGCTCTTGAGTCGTCCTGTAAACAACAGTTTTTTTTCATAAGAACGAGAAGAGTTTTTTTTTATGATGGAGATTCAGAGTGTTTTGTCATGAACGTAGGCCAAGCTAAAAGAATAGAAAGGAATAAAAATCATGATAGAAACCATTCCTCCTATAAAATATTAATATTTTATACGGCTGTGGAAATAAAATATATTAGAAATATTTGTAATTTTAATTTGGAGTACAGGCCGTTGAGATCTCGCGGGATAGCAGAGCATTGTATAAGTCCGCAAGTGGAGAAGTGTATCTCAGGAGATGCAATGTTCGGTTAATGTTGTTACATTTCCTTGAGAAGAAGATAACTTACTTTCAAATTATAGTTTTATGGGTATTAATACCAATAGTTATACTTCACACGAGTTATTTGTGTGAAAATAGAAATCTGATATTTCTATTTTCTTGATCCGCACATGCGGATAATGATGATTCTAAAAAAAATTAAAAACATGACTCAATTTAAAATTTCGTTCAACATTTAGGTATGTAGTATTCTAATAAATTTAATTGCAATTGAGTACAACTCGGTTCCAGTGATTTTAACTTAAGAATATCTGAGACGTGTGGTTCTATCACCCCTGCTCAGGCAAGAGGCCTTTGCCTCGCTAGAGGATCTTTGTAAGCTAAATAAATAAATAAAACAATAATGATAATAACAGCAATAACCATTTAATATTAGACAATATCGCACAACATCGTACGCCGATATAGCATAACACTGCATTCCGTTGCACTACACTACACTGCACTGCAGTGCAATGCATTGCACTGAACTGCTCTTCCCCTACGCTTCAAGAACTTCACAACTCCAGTATGAACTATATGACACTAAATTACTTACATTTTAACCTACCCTTTGTAAGATTCTCAATTACTTGCATTTTTTTGTACTAAAATAATTTGAACCTCCGGTCACTCCGAGGAATAATATTGAAAATAGCTGTTCGCAAATAGTTCCAATCTTTTATAGTTCTATTTTCAAGTTAAAATTCTTTACAACTGCTCTTCGCTTTTTTGTCTGAATTTTTCAAATATTACATCTATCATAATACGTTTGCTCCTTAATATATTATTATGAATTTCTTGCTAAGTCGGTCGGCCAACGTGCGATGTGTTCAAAGCCCAAACCCTCTCTTTCTGTCACCTTGATTTGAGTGATTTTGATGACTTTTAATGTATTTTACCTCGCGTAAACTTGACAGCATTATTTTATTCTTTCCTTCATTGTTTATTTATTTCAAGTTCACTCTGCTTTACTTAACTGCTTACTATCTTAATTGAATACCAACGTACTTACGACTAAACTCAATACCAAGAATTCGTTACCCAAATAGATACTACGTAATTTTGACCCATACCATTAATTATTTTATTTTTCAAACAGTTAATTTCCATTTCATTTATTTCTAGCTAATCACGGAAGGGTTTCAAGACATTGTTTTGTATTGCAACCCATTAATTTCCTGGTTATTCCACAAGTTTCTATGTAATTCGACAATTTTTTTAACAAGGAGTCCGAGTTATTTTTTTGCAATAATAAAAGATCAAAGTTAGCTTTCAGAAATCTAGAACCAATGTAATATCGAGAAATTTATAAAAATTAGTAAAATATGGAGTGGCAGTTTTTCGCGCTCGTCATCCGATGTGCTCTGCTGCTCTTTGTAATTTTTGTAAACTTTCCGAAATGCTGACCGCACAAAAAAATATTAATGTAGAAATTACGAACGAAAGTTCACCAATATCGCCATCGCTACTTGTACCTAGGGCGTAGGCTTTTAGTTGATTGTGAAAGCGACGTGGTCAAATTGACGATTCCAGCGTGGGTAGAGGAAGCCATGGTATTGTAGAAGTCTGATTCTATTTGCATCCTTTTCTGTCTTCCGTAAGTGTGTTGTACGTAGCGGTAGATGGCAACAGTAGCGTCACTCGTAGGTCTTCGAAGTAAAAAGTTTATTTTGCTAACTCATTCAACCCTAATTGCTATGCAACCCGGAATGCACAGATGTTCGGCAGGTTGATGAAATCCCCTTGCAAGCATAAAAACGCGTCTTCCCCATCTGGCTACGGCCTTAGCTGGATATGCTTTCATTTCCCGAATGGTCTCCCGCCAAGTATATCGACGGCATCTCCAAGACCTTCAACCGGTGACGCGACGGTGTCTGGTCAAGGATGCAAAACTATCGTTGAGAATTCAATGGGACGACGAGGTAAACGGAGAACAGAAATGGGGTGGCGGTGGAGGCGGTAACAGATTGGAGACCTTAAAAATGAACTAGATTGATTGATGGTGCCGGGTGCATCAGCTGCTGTCTTTATTCCTTTAAATATAGTTCATGTTTATCCGCAACCACGTATATCCCAGCAGTGAGGACCGTCTCAGCTGGGACAAGATCGAAATTCCAGACTGGTCTTCAGAAACGTGTGGTAGTGTAGAGCGTGTGAGTGTGAAAGTATGGGATGAGAACAGTACAGGGAAGAAGAAGGAAAGATCGCGCGCGGTCCGTCACCCGTTTGTTAGGGTACTGCGTTGACATTCATGTGATGTTGAGTGGAGAAAGAACAGAACGCACAGAAAACTACCGATCAGAGTAGACGACGGGTACAATTCTCCTCCAGAGGCCGAATTCGATATAATTAAGTGTAGAAGATTCTGCCATCGACGGGACTCGAACATTAGGATCTCTCGATCACAGGCCTCCAGGGACATCAATTGATGCCCTGATACGTCTAAACCGGGCTTAGAAACGAATGAATGTATGAATGAACGTGATGTGTCCAAATTGTTTGTGGGTACTACAGCAAATTGTTCGAAAGTGATTATGCTGCATGAAGGTTGTGAATGTTAAATGAAATAACTTTATATTTACAAAAAAATAACACCGTAAGTTAATCATATCCAGGTCTTTGACATTCCTTGCAGAAGACATTGTTGTTTGAGAGTTTGTAAAATATTTTTACAAACTATTGCACAAAAAATTATTTGTTTGTTTGCCTTGCAAAAAACTTCTAGCTGACACTGCTATTGAAAAATTGACCTTGGAAATAAATGTTTGGGATTGTCGAACAAAAGAGCGTGAAAAACACTCATTGAAGCCATAATTTTGAGGAATGTATAAATTTCAAAAGAATTGTTCAATGAAGTGAATAAATGTGATATGCATTTAAAACTTGGCATTTTCCAAAAGAAATAATTAAATTCTTCAGAGGGTAAAATAGCATAGTAAGTAAGAATGCTAAATCCAATTGAACAAAGTTTAAAGGAGGGAATATTATATTTTTAAATATAACTGAACATTTTCTTAATATGAAATGATTCCTGAAAAGTTGATTTGGCGACAAACTGTGAAAAGGAAACAGATCTGTCGATCTTACTCGATTAATCTAAAAAAATTCTTATCAAGATTTCAGAAAAGGTGACTTACCTCTTCGACAGGGGTAGAGGGATAATATTCAGGCGGCATAACCTGAAAGACCAAAAAGTTACGCATACAGTTGAAAAATAATTCAAGTATATTTAGCTAATTCAATGTTTTTAATATTATTTAAATCACATTTTCCCTCAAAAATAGACTTATCCAATGAAAAATACAACACAAACTAACGAAAAGAATTATTTTAGAGGTTTGTATATTCATTTTATCTTGTTTCCTTATTGTCCATGATTCCCAGCCGTGAAGCAGATGTGGTCCAGTCATGACTTTATAAAATTTTCATAGTGAATGGCGAAGGTATTTATTGTTCCGCAAGGATATTGGAAATGTAATTTTGTTTTTATATCCTCACTGTAGTCGTGGGTAATATCACAGCCCAAATAATTAAAATATTCTACTTGTGCTCTACTACTTTATCTTTTATTATTATTTTAGTTCTGATGGGATATTTGCCTCTGAATACCATCACTTAAGTTTCAGAAACGGATATTGAGAAACAATATGGTTTGCATATTCTATTTAGCTGGTACAAGGAATTTTGCAGTCTTATTTCGTTACCTTCTATAATTATATGGTCATCAGCATCTATAATTATATGGTCATCAGTCATCTATAATTATATGGTCATCAGAAGTGTTTGTACAAGTGTATTTGAGTTTATCCAGATACTTAGTTTATTTAAAATTTTCCATTCTCTTAGAATGTCATCAATATAAATATTAAACAAAGTGGGGGAAAAGCTACATCCTTGTCTTACACCTCTGTTTATTTCTATCTCTACAAACATTTTGTTCCCAAGTTGTAAATTAATGCTTGTTTTGTGATAGAGGAATTAAATAGCTTCTATCAAGAAGAGAGGATAGCTTTTTTTCGAAGAATCTGCCAGAGAAGCTCACGATTAACTCTATCAAACTCTTTCTCATAATCTATAAAAGCTATATCTCTAAATTGAACTCTCACCTTTTTTCTTTTATTTAGTTTATAGTAAACACATTATCTGTGTATGATCTTCCTGGCATAAAATCACTTTTTTCTCCAATAGCAGTGTATCTGAGATTGCTGGGCACCGTTTGTTTATTATTTTTTATAAACTTTATGAGCGCAATTCTATGGCTGGCTTCTACTTCCTTTCTTAAAATGAGAGCTTGCTTTTTTCCATGTATCAGGTATTTCATATTTTCTCCAACATATATTAAATAGTTCAAAAAATCTGTTCTTCGGTCCATCATCTCCATATTTTAGCAGTTTTGCATTGATACCATCTATACTTGGAGCTTTTGTTTTACTCCAATAGCACAATTACAGTTGAATTGAATTTTGATATTGAAAGTGCTCCACGCGGGTGGGGGTTGGGAAAAACAAAAAAGATAAATGAGCACCCCTGTTTTTATTGCAGATTTGTATTTTCCGAAAAAAATACATAACTCTTGTTTTTAACTTTTTCACTTATAATAGCACTGTGATCGATAAAAAAACATAATAAGCAAAAAATGGTTAAAAACTCATTTTTTCGACAACTACACATCAAACTGAAAAAATAACAAAACACGTGTTCAGAAACTTGCAAGATACAAACTTGCAACAATGATATCAAAAGCTACAGTGTGGTTATCAAAATTTTTAAAATAACTACTTTTAGCGTGACTCGAGAAACAAAGCAACGATATCAATTCTTACCGCAATTGTCAACGTTTTAGGTTTGTTATGTAATAATGTTGCTAGTTCGAATTACGACAACTGAGCACGCTGCACTGATATTTTAGTTCATCAAATGGCCAGAGTAACGCTGCTGTGGGCGCTTCTCATTCTTCCATCCTGGAGACAGAAATGGGGGTTGTCCTGCGGATGAAGGCACATTTTATTTTGATATTTGATTGTCGAGAAAAAAACATTTTTTGCTTATTTTGATTTTTGTCGATTGCAGTGTCATCTACCACGAAACAAAAAAATGTTTGATACAAAAGTTATGTATTCCCCCCCCCCGGAGAATCCAAATCTGCAATAAAAATAGAGGTTCCCATTTAACTTTTTTATTTTTTCTCCCCTCCCCCCGGGGTATAGGGGTGGGGGTCACGTTTGAAATTATTGGATGAGCCCCATCCGTTGGAACAATTTTCAATACCTACTTTCCTTGATTCGATGCGCTCATTTTGAGATATTCTAAAAACAAATTTTAAATGAATCTCTCTATTTATACACGAGACAAATCGATATTTACATGACATAATTATGTATTAATCACAATAATAGATAAAATCTCTATTTTGTTAAAAACCTACCTGTCTGGATGGATATGATGAATCTGTAGATGAATCAGAAGAATCAGCTGGGCGATAAGCTGGCTGCATTGGATAAAAAAGATTTTGTTGTAGTATTTGCTGGTCATTTTAATTTTAGTATTGCATAATGAAGCACTACGCGTATGTTACCAGTGAAACATTTAATTTAATGTAGGAGATGAGTGAACTTGTAAGTTTATGTAAAATGATATATAATATGAAATTTGGATAGTGAGATAAAAGTATAGCATCCAGAAGGTTGCTAAATACCTCGATCAATTACCTAAAGGAACAAGATATCGGAAAAAATACCTTTCTATAAATAGTTTACTTTTACGCTTGAATATTATTAGCATGAGTGATATTGAATTACGTAATTTTTGATGTAAAATGCCCGACGTAATCCAATTATAAGCACCAAACTAATAGATATCTCTTATCATATTTTACAGTAACGTTTTATTTTTTCCCATTATCTTTTATTTTAATTTCACTGAATAATTTAATCGTATGTTTCATTCTGTTGAGTCTTTCATTTGACAGAATTAATGTCCGTTTGTTGTTGCAGTTCGCAGATGAATCTATGGCGCCAGCGGAAAGACATTTTATTTAAATTGATTTACTTTCATTGAAAATAGTAAAAACTGTATGAGATGTATGGGGAAGAAACATACTTGAAATAAAATTCTATGACAAATAATTTCAATAATAATAATAATAATTATTATTATTATATTATTATTACTATTATTATTATCAATTTTTTCAGCATGTTTTAGCATATATTGTTCACTCGTATTCATTTTTGGATAGATAGGTATGAATTCCGTATAGAGTTTTTGCATGTATCCCATGGTCTCTAGACAGGTAACTTAGAAGTAACTGCGCATCAAATCTTCATTCATAGTACTTGACCATTGTAAGCGCTCCTTTGATTGCCCTGTAGCAATGGTTGCCAGCTGGGGTAACGACACAACATCAACTTCAAGGGTAGCTGAGAGGTGTTGAGAGCTTCTCTCACTTCTATATTCAGCAATGGCTTCTTGAGAGATCGGCGCTTGCTGATCCAACAACCGGCCATTGGCGGTCTGCTCACTATCATGCCTACCGCCAATTCCATACATGCTTTGGTGCTCCCCAGGCAGAGACTCTTTTTTCGACTTCCGACTTCTTAGACGTCTGTCTATCATTGGTTTTCTATTCGGAGTGTCCTTCTAGCATTTTAACCTTGCTCCCAGGGACCTTGGATTCCACCTTCCCCCGGGTCTGGTGAGATCTGGGAGAAGGAGCAAAGGACAGAATTACTTAGGATGGATACCAGGGATCGCGGAAATACTCAGTCTACCCGTTGGCCCCTGGGGGGGGGGGCGAAAGAGTTAAATGACACGAAAACAATAATTCTGGTAAAGAGTTAGTCGCCTCTTAGGACAGGGGGGGGAGATTACCCGTGGTGCATTCGCATTTCCCTGAATGTCAGCAAATTGTTCTGCTGTGAATTATCCATTATTGAGTATGTATCGTCGTTGACTGGCAAGTTACTTTGAATCGAGAATAGGTCTTATATAGGGGTTCCGCTCTCTCTACATCTTGATAACTTCTATTTCCGAGTCCCCATTTTTCGCTTTTGTGTAGTAAAAGCACCACATCACCTCCTTTAATTCATCCCGTGTCCATCTCTGGCAAAGGATTCGAGCTACTGAAGTCTCTAGGTCCCAGGAACTGACCTGTGTGGGATGGCCAGAAGTCGGAAAGGTGACATTAGCTCGTTTTCTGAGCTTACAAAGACATTGCTAGAACAAGACGCATTCATATTCATTACATATCTTTTCCTATTAATTTTGCTCATGGGTTTTAAGCGGTTTTGTAGGAAGCAAGTTCGAATTCACAGATCACACTTAACCCATGGGTTATTTTCTGCCATCCGTTCCTGCGACCCACAGTGGTCTCGGGACATGCCCCCGCAGGGCCCAGCAAGGGTTTCCTCCGATCGCCAGTCGGCACTACTAAACCCTATGGGATTTTCACTGACTGCTGAAGGCAGCCTCCTTCGCTGGCTAATGCCAGGAATTGGGCCTCCATTCTAATCAGTGGGCTGGTGTACCAATCCAAGTACTCTCTGTAACCTCCATGGGCCGACAACAGGAACTCCAAAGGTTTATGTCCCTTCCCTCCCTGCTTATCTCCCCACGTGCATTCAGCCACTACTAACATGGGGACAGAGGCTGCTTGCAGCGGATCAGACGCTTCGGTTATCTTCGAGGTGCCTCTTCCGCCATCTTCACTAATCCTTTCTCTGCCGATAGTGCTTTGAGGCTCTCCTCTGGAGTACTTCTTCGTCTGATCCCTCACCTTAAACTTGTTCAGCAAGGTAGGCCTTACCAGTTGCTAGGCTACCACTGACACAGCTCTCAGGCTCATGGGGGTACTCAAGCTCCACCACCAACAACAAGGGCATGGCTTCGTGGGGTAGGTGAAGTACTACCTATCTGGTATTGTTATTATTATTATTATTATTATTAAAATATTGAACAATAGATAAGCAGATTTTTTATATTAGCTGCTTTTTTGTAAAAAAAATTGGAGATGGTTAGGAAATATGGTGAAGAGGTAATATGATGAGTGCCATACTCATTTTCCAGTGTAAGCTAGGGAGGAGGCTTAATATGTAACTTGTTGCTAATATCTTCACGTGTAAATTTCATATATATATATATATATATATATATATATATATATATATATATATATATATAATGACTTAGATACTTCAAGCTTAAATTAAAAAAAATAAGAATTTGAGACTTTCTCCTTGTAAACTTGCAGAACACGAGTTATTCCTTCTGGTATCGAGGTGTAGAATGAAGATAATTTATTTCATTCCTATCATTTACATTCAATGAATAAACTGATAACACATTATTAATATTGGTACTTCCCTCAAGTAACATGAACTAGAACGCTTTTGGACTTAAACACGTTCAGGGGGTTGAAAAAAGACTGAAATCTGAGGGATGTATCTGTCAATACCAACATTTCGTATATTTTAAATGGCCACTTCTGAATTGAAATCGGATTTTGGGAATTAATAATTCGACGACCAATTCCGTAAAGGGTCATTTTCGCCATATTGCTTTGCGTTTACATACTACCGCTGTATATGGTCGACGGTCGGGCGACTGATAGTTTGTACGCTCGCAGCTGCAGCTGGAACAGCAATCCTGCAACACGAGAACCATAAGGCTTTTGGTAGATAGAAGGTGGAGTATTTCTTAAGACAAAATTATTTAATTGAGTCATTGACCGCTTGATTTGCAAGATCTGTGAATAGATGAAAGATAGAGAAGCCCTTTAATGAATTTAATATCCGATTGAAAAATCTGAATGATATTGATTGACTACTGAATGTTTCCGGGGAAGTCACCAGGTTCATTCATTATACCTGTAAGAATAGTGCATGTTTTTAATCACAGGAGGTGACTGTTTTCTTCCTTTGCTACATGGTGACATCCAGCACCGATTACACGTCAACTTGCGGGGTTTTCCCCAACCAGGCCTCTCCAACCAGCGGGACACCACCCCAGCCGGAACACGTTCTAAGTCCCGACTGACCTCCCGACAAATGTAGTGTAGTGCATGTGAGTGTAAATGTAAGTAAGGACTGAGAAAAGAACAAGTAGGAAGGAATGATCACGCCCGGGCCGTTTGTTAGGATTATTGACTGGTATTCGCCTTGTGTTGATCGGAGAAACCACGGAAAACTACCGATTAGAGCGGCCGGCTACTATAATTATCCTCCAGACAGCCGATGAAGCTATCTAGCCAGTGTGGAAAATTCTGCCACCGTCGACACTCGAACTCAAGGATCTTCCAGTCAGAGGCACTGCAGTGACATCAGTCGGCGCCCCAAATCACGTCAGCTGGTGGAAAATATGAATCTTACAAATATTAACCTTGCCGAGTAAGATCGTAACGTAAATTAGTTCCGATCACGTATTTAGAAAGGCAATTTGTATTTTGTATACATACCAGCAAGAAACTAATTTTATTGTCATCGTATTTAATGTGTAATGCAGATACGTAATAAGAAGTATAACGCATGACGAATGTAACTTGTAATATAACGAAATGTGGCCTCAAACGTAAAGAATAACGTAACTGTATTCACTCAAAATTGCCACTGACATGGACATATTATTGTTATTGTTGTATTCGTCACCTAAAAATATGCGAAGTGAATGACTTTAGCTCTTTGAAAATAACTAAGTCTAGTACATACCTTTGTACACGCTGAATTTGGTCGTCTGCTACCTCCCCACCAGAAAGCCCAATACCGCGGCTCGGCGACTCACTGGGGGAGAAATACAACATCCATATTATTGTTATTATGATTGTCATTATTGTTGTTAATAGCGTATTTAAAACATTAACAGTAAAAGAATTTGACGTGATAGAAAGAAAAAATAGAGAAAGTAGAAGAAATGTCCACCAGACTTGTGATAAGGAGTAATTACACCAAGGCTCTACACGACCTTCTGTGGAGTAATACATAAAAACAACGCACAAACAAAAAATATATCACATTATAGTGGAAATATTGTATTATCTAGAACGCAAATGTGGTATTTAATAAAGCATCGAAGAGACAGAAAACGGTCAGTAGAGTTTGAGTTTATGAGAAGAGCACTGCAAGCAGCAAAGCTAGACATATAGTATGGGGACACAACTGGAGATAAAACAACTACATCCAGAGGATTAGCAAACAAATGCGTCGGCGTGCGGGGTTGTGTTGCTATATGGTCTGTAAAAATATCCCATTGATTGCAGTTAATGCTTTCAATCAATTTTCAAACGCGGAAGCTTATTTTAGAGGTCCTTCTTTTTCTAGACGGAAATTAGCACCCACAGCATAGCTTCGACAAGACTAATACAAAATCTTAAATTGATTTCTATTAGGGCACGCAGCAAAACATAAACTGCACTCTGAACTGCACTCATAGTACTCAACTGGAAGGGGAAATTTCTTCTTGATGAAATCCTTACCTCGCCGTATATAAAGGTGCGGATGCTTTTCTGTCAGGCAACCTGTGAGAGAAATAAACATTCCTAAATATAAATATTTTCAAAACACAATAATATTATAATTACTTGTGCGCATACGGGTGGAAATTATAAGCAATTGGAAATATGTAATCTTTAATTGTTTGTCATTTACTTTAGTAGAATAGAAGCTTACATTAACAATAATAATGTGATGGAGATCATTAATACACATAATTATTCGTATTGCAGTAACAAACTATGATTGGCACATGGATTTTGTTTTTTTATTTTTTTACGTTCTTGAAATATACACTCTGAAATATCTCTGATTTTTGAATAAACACTACTTTGACGCATTTGTTAAGTGTTTTGGCAAGCTAAAAAAGGAGGACCACTTCTCAAGACAAGAAAGAAAGGAAACTACCATTTATCTCATATTTAATGCTTCGGATAACATTATGTTAACTCTTTATAATGAAATTCTTCTATTCTTTCGCTAGTTTTAATGGACGGATTATATCACTGTATGACCCAGACTACAAGACAAACCAGCAGATAATGTCTACGTTATCACTAGGTTTTCGTTACAAAGAAATTCGTTAAAGAAAATGAATCCTTTATTTTCTTTTCAACACGGTGGAATCACATCGACTAATTAAAATTTAAAACTTCCTCTTCTGAAGTGTCCCGTTATCGCCTACGGGTAATTACTATTTTATCTTCATCAACTAGTATCTAAAGTCAAACTTTGGGAAACTGAGACCAATTTCGTGAGTGTACTATGAAACGATGATAAAATGGTCGGTGCTATTACACGAGTATGGAGTACAAGATGACACCAACGAAGAACGAGTAAGTGTCGTGAACTTAATGTGAATGTTTACATATTACATATTATTAAAGTAAGAGAACGGATAACTATCAAAAGCCAGTCTTTAGGCCTAGTTAATAACAAAAGGAGTATTTAATAAGTTGTTATGATTCGAATATCCAACATACTATGTGTTTTGTAAACATTCCAATATATTATCATTTTCATTTGTATTTATAAATATTAATCATCTCAAGAACGTGACAGGCTGATGTTCATAGTAGTTAATAGAAGATTATGTGTTCTAATAATTGGTCTATACTAATGTTTCATTTATTAATGTTCTACTTACGTACTCATTATGAAAATTTTGTTAGCAGTAATATAATTTATTTTGCACATAACATTAATATTAGTTTGCTTGTGTTCGAGCTTAAAATCTAGGCTTCCCTAAACTTCAGTTACTTAACCGTTAACAGGTGACGTGCGGTCACAGTGACCGTCGAGGAAAAATAAACTCACTGTCCTCTCGACCGGTGCAATGCAGGAAGTTTTGGTTTACAGTACCTTCTTATCTCTTTCTAGAAAATGTTCGGGCGTGGGCTAGCTTATCTAGTTGCGGCAGTTCGCCTCTGAGAATCAGTTGAAGTTACGGATCGGTCTCGATGATGGAACCACACCAGTAGTAGAAGTTTATACTTGGTAATGCACGTTTATACTTCGTAAATAATTTTCATTTAACAATATTCTCTTATCAAAATAAAGGTTGTTTTATGTAGTCAATATCGTTTCAAAGCCCTTCTATGCGTACTTCAATCGTCAATTGCGAAGAAAAAATATGGAACAATATATGACCTAAAATTTTCTCAGTGAATAATTAAAAATTATATCATTTTCTGTTTATTTTATAAACTACAAACTATTTGATTTTCTCTTTATTATGCCTCTATTAACGTGACAAAATTCCGTTTCTGTTAACGTGAATTCGATGTGAAATGAAATAACGAATATAATCAGCCTACAACTTTCCCAGTCACAGTGACGGTACGTCACCGGTAACAGAAGTTTTGAAGGCACGTCACCAGTTGACGGTTAATGTTATTGTTATTATTTATAATTTATAAGCAGGACGCTATGGATTATTGTAACACTTGTATCCTAAAAGCTGTTACTTAGACACGGAAATTAGTTTCATAATGTTTGACATTAAACAATCAAAGAGTATTCTTAATATTGTTAAACACTATCGTCATATTCAGTTCAGTTGAATTGAATGTAATGATGCTTTAATTTATGTGGCGAGACTCAAGCCATCAGATCTGCTCTTCCACTTAACCACGCAAATTTGTTACCTGCAATTCGCTATCTAGCAGCGAAGAAAGATATCTCTCGGATGACAAAAAATGCGATTACAATTTACTTCAGATAGCTTCTATCATGCTTGAGGATCGTTTACATCCAGTAAATCTACAACACGGAACGACCGGCTTCACTTCCCCTCCGTAGGAAGACGTACGAAGGAATTTCTTTGCTCTTACAAAACCCGCAACATTCGTACCGCGAACACGAGTGTAACAGACAGTTACGGTGACCGTTACACCACCGAAAACGCAACATGTTTAATATTTTACTTTATTTTTTGCGCGGGTCAACGGCCCTAAAATGTTCGCCGCCTCCTCCTCCTCCTCCTACTAACCCCCCAAGGGCCCGCGTCGCCCGTACCTGGGCGCGGTGCGCACCTGGTAGTGTGCGCAGCAGCCGGTGGGGGGGCAGGCGGCGGCGGCGGCGGCGGCGGCGGCGGCCGACGGCCTCCTGCGCGCGGGCAGCGGCGGCGCGCCCGTCAGCGACCCCGGCGGCCGCACGCGCGGCGCGAAGCGGCTCTGGCCCCCGGGAGGCGGCGGCGGCGGCGACAGCAGCGGGCCCGGCGCAGACCTGCCACGCCCACCCACGCGTTCCCGATCAAAAGACAATAAATGAATGGATAGATCAATGAATGAATGAATGGAAGGGAGGGGGAAGGATGGATGGATTAATAAATGAAAAGGGTGTATTAATCATAAATTAATAGATGGATGAGTGAGTTAATGAATAAATGAAAGGACCAATGCAAGTATGAATGGACGGATGGATGAACAAATTAATAAATGAATGAATGGATGAGTGTATTACTTCTTGAATGGATGGATGGAAAATTAATGAAGGTGTGAACTAGAGAGTGAAAGATGATTTAATGACCTCAAGCGCGAGGGAATGAATAAACGCAGGAAAAAACGATGAGTGAATGAATGAATCAATGTACGGTTGCATGGATGGGAGATTGAGTTGTTGGATAGATGGATGGGTGTACGAATGATGAAGAGATGAAGGGATAAATGAATTATCAATTAATGCCTGGACGATCGAGTGAATTAATAAATACAAAAAGCATTCAATAAGTAAATGAAGGAATAAATTAATCAATCAATATTTGGATGGATAGAAGAATGAGTTGTTCGAAGGACGGATGATTGAATGACTGAAGGGATGAACGAATGAGTGAATTGTGAATTAATAGATGGATGAATGAGAGGATAATTAAACGCTACAAAAAATCGATGAGTGAAATAATGAATCAATGGCTAGTGAGTGAATGAGTTTTTGAATAGATGAATGAAATATGAATGAATGAATAATGAATTAAATGTGAATGAATTAAATGTGAATGAATGAATAATTATGAATGAATGATTAATGATGAATGAATGGTTAATGATGAATGAATGGTTAATGATGCATGAATGATTAATGATGTATGAATGATTAATGATGAACGAATGGTTAATGATGATGAATGATTAATGATGCATGAATGATTAATGATGTATGAATGATTAATGATGAACGATTAATGATGCATGAATGATTAATGATGAATGAATGATTGATGATGAATGATTAATGATGAATGAATGATTGATGATGAATGAATGAGTAATGATTGATGAATAATGAATGAATGAATAATTATGAGAGAATTGTGAGAGAATGAATAAGGATGAATGAGTGATAATGGCGAACGAGTGCGTGAGTGGAAGGGACGCACCGCGCGGGCGGCAGCTGCTGCGAGGACGCGGGCGCGGGCGAGTAGCGGCCGCGCGTGAAGGCGGCGCGCGGCGGGGCGCCCGACGTGGGGCCGAGGCCCGCGAACAGCTCGGCGCCAGGGCAGGCGCCGCGCTCGGGGCCTGGGCCTGGGCCCGGCCCGGGGCCTGGGCCGGGGCTCGGGTCTGGACAC
The DNA here is from genome assembly GCA_031308135.1 of Acheta domesticus. NCBI lineage: Eukaryota > Metazoa > Arthropoda > Insecta > Orthoptera > Gryllidae > Acheta > Acheta domesticus. Next base: position 54,598,530 of record JAHLJT010002630.1, read on the forward strand.
GGGCCTGGGACTGGCACTGCCTCGGACGAGGACGACGCCACGCGGTCCACGCGGATGTGGATGAAGCGCGGGACCTCGCCCTGCGGCACCCACGGACGGATGTTATGCATCAACCGGCTATGTGACATCATACAAGTTTTGAGATAATCGTTTTCAAAGGTTTATTACATTTTCAGCTCTAAAAACTGTAATTTAATTATTTCATTCATTGAAGCGCGAAACTACACAAACATGAGTGGAATATCTGGGCGCTTACCTGCATATTGTGAAATTAAGAACAGCTGATTCGAAGATCTAGGGTTATAGCCGGTTGTTGCAAAACATAAAATCCCTGATGTTACTGATGGCATTTACATTTTTCATTAATTATAAGGCTATTTTTATAAATTTGGCGCCAAAATTTTGCGTAAACTTAGAACATGATACAACTGATGGCGTCCATATCTCATTTTTTTTCAAAAACGACGCTGAGCCGGTTGATGCAAGTGTCCTATTCAACACTTTGACTATTGAACTACAGAACGACTACTCCACTCGCGAAATTAAAACCAAAAGAGTTTAACTAAGCATACAAAATGTCCCAATCAGGGTGGAGTATTTAAAAACGTTTATCGTTTTTCTATCCGATTTCAACTCCGGTCAATCATAAACTGTGACTCATACGTTATACTTCGGTTTTTCTTTCTTGGCGCGTGGGAGCGTGTCATCAAAATGGAATATCTCACGGTATTTCACGTCGTTCTCAGTTGTGCCGTCATGAGTCGCATGATCTCCCGCACTGCTCGATACAGTCAGGATCATGCGAATCCTAGGGGCACAACTGAGAACGACGCGAAATACCGTGAGATATTTCATTTTGATGACACCCCTCACGCGCCAATAAAGAAAAAACGAAGAATAGGAGGCGGTATACACCGATCGCTATGTCTATGTCCAATAAACCGCGTATGCACTATAGCATAATCTCTCTGATTTTAACATAGCTTTAAGTCGTTTTCAATATTTGGGGCATTTTGGAACTCTGGTGAACAAAATTTCGTTCGTGATATTGTCCTATTAAATGTCACTCGTGCTTTGGAAATTCTCAGGTAAGTTCCCTCTTCGCTTTCCAAGTCGGGAATTTATCAACAATTTCCAAAGCACTCGTGGTATTACCTATGATAAACAGCAAAAAACTAACTAGATTGTTATTTCTGAGATCGAGCGTGCGTCGTTCAATAATTTTCGCGATACTACCGTCTTAATAGAAAACCAATATAAATAAATATTTTCTTGGTACAAGTGCATCCATACGCCATCTATTATTTACAACTTATTTGTTACGATTATTCTAAAGGGACGTATAGACTATTAAATATTCAACGACGCCGAGTGCTTAGAATGACTTTTCATTCCTCTGGTTGCTTTAAGGGAGAGATCGTTCGAGATCGTTCAGCTTGATTAGGGAAAATCAATTTTGGAGGAAAAATCGTTTGAACGATTACGGCGCTAGAATTGACCACAGACAGACAGACGGTGAGACAGATGTTTTGCCTTCAATCGATATTTTGCTATCAAGAACACACAAAACACGCAATTTGACAACCCAATGTGTTAGAGGAAGTGATTTACTACATATTGCTACAAGATTAAAACTATTTTTGTACCAGAACTCGGTATGAAGAGATTTTCTGGGTTAAATTGTCATTTTTTGGCATATGGTTACAATACTTTCTCTTCTTACGAAGAATGAGAAAGTAAAAATCAAAACTCCATTCGCCGTGTGCACGCGCCACAATGATCACAATCGTGTGAGCTTGGAATTGAAATGTCCAGTATAGCTTGAAACTGGTTTCGCCAACCCACCTGATCTGGCTTCAGAGGTGTAGAGAACTGCAGCGTTGCAGGGCACGGGTAAGGGCTGGTCGTTTCCAGGGACTGCGTTCGCATGAAAGGGCCAGGAGCGGACCTGAAACGGAAAATCTAGGATTGCTCGACGACTTTGGAAATGACGTGGAAGACACGGAGGTTACTTTTCTAGAATTTCAGAAACTCACCCCAACTACGGGCGAAAAGGTGGGAGTTTGGACAAACATGGTACGATTGCGCGGTGTACGACTATGAGATCTTGTGACATCCTGATGACCGTAGGTATATGATTACGCTATCTGGTGCCATCCTGTGTTGAAAGATTCCGCATCCGATAAAAATGTTACATTTTGATAGTCTGATTGATTTCAGGGTAAAATGCTTGTCTCATTCGAGGAGTGAAAAAATCATGTAACCCTTATCGTTAGAGGGAAGGGAGTGGATGTCTGGGGCGAGGCAGAGCGAGGCTGGGCAAGGCCTAGGGAGAGGACGCGAGGAAGCATTGAGGAAGGGTATAAAGTTCCATTTTATACTATAAATCGATTCATTCCATTTTTATCTAATGATTATGATAAATATCAAAGAATGTTGGGTTACTTCAGATAGTATTATACAGAATGTCTCCTCAATTGTCTTGTTCATCTCACTTAACCCTTCGTTAGGCACGTGTGGGTCTAATAGACCCATGGCATTTTAAGAACTCTATCTCGGAGAACTGTAGGTGTATGATTACGAGATCTGGTGACATCGTGTGTTGAACGATTCTGCATCCGGTGGAGAGGTTACCGCAAGATAAACCAGAGGGCAATAGGTCACGTAGCTCGTCGTTCCGAGCGCACGCGACGCGACCTCACGTGCCCAAAGGCTCCACACGCAGTTCGCGGAATTTTGTGGTGCCGTTGCGTTACATTCCTCTCACGCCGAATCGTTCGCTGATGTTTCTTTTGTTGGTGTCTGTCAGAGTAACGTTATATTCTCTGCGGTTCTAGTATGAGCATAAAGTTGACAATATGAGAACATTTTGATCTCCAATTTTGGTAATATCTGCATGGTTTGTGACTCCCAGCAATTGCAAAGAAGATCCACAATTACTAGGATTCCAGAAAGAATTCAACAAATGCTAACTCAATACAGAAAAATAAGAAAATCAAAATATGATTCCTATGGCACCACAAAGTACAAAAAAAATTGTCAGTCTTCTACAAAGAAAAAAATTGTCGCACAAAATATGCTTATGTATAAAGTGATAATTCTTAATGTTTACACGAACATGCAATTTAATTGTGAAAACTGCCTTAATACCACTTCAAATATTAGTGATTAAGACTGAGAAATAATTATCATTTATTGTTTAGTACTGATTTACACAATATTCAGTTCTCTTCACATTACACAGCATTATGTAAAATTAATCATTCATAATATTCACAATAAAAAAAGGAAATTGATTTCTCAATAAATATCATCCTAACACTTCCTCTGATAACGTAGATAACAAATTTTCTCCGAAAGATCCATAGAAAACAAAAAGAGTAGAATGGGTCTACTGGACCCAGTGCTCCTAACCGCGTTGAAAAAAAATGGCGCGCCTAACGCAGGATTAAGAAAGTTAGCAAATGACATTTTAAACGCCATGCCCCGATCGATAGAAACGTCTTGCACTGGCGATTGGCAGATATTTTTTCTTAGTCTCCTCATCAACAAGTTACCATGACCTAAGAAAACCTTTCCGTGGTTAATATTTCAACCCCTATGGACATATTAAATGTTTGTTGTTAATTTGTGAGGTCAATTCCTAACAAGGACAGTTTTGTAACTCCGTTGTATGCTATTTCCCACCATCTGTTTATTGGCAAAACGTAATCATCTCCGCCTCCTCTATTTGTCCTGGAACCTTTTAGCATTTACAAAGATTTTTAATTATTACTTGCTATTTCCAAATCTGAAGACAGGGTTTGCTGGACGATGATTGAAACTGAGACAGTGCCGCATGTTGAATTGTTTTATTTCTTTTTACTAATTATAGTTTAATAATTTTTCTATTTATATTAATACTTAGAAGTAAAACTGTTCCCCTCCCACCCTCGCCATCGCGTTGCAGTTACCGCCCTCACCTTTCTCTTCACGTTCTCGTCTTTGCTTTCTCATTCCCGTCCTTCGTGTTCCTCCTCTCGTACTAGCTTTTCGCACAGCCGTTTCCGCCCATTTCTTCGCGTGCCTCTTTCCGTCCTTGTCTTCGCGTTCCCTTCCGTCCTCGCCATCGCGTTCCACATCTAATTCTCGCTTTTGCCTTCACTTTTCCGTCCTTAACGTTGCCGTTCCAGTCCTCGCCTTCGCGTTGCCGTTCCCCCTCGCCTTCGCGTCCCCGTTCCAGTCCTCGTCCTCACGTTGTCTTCCATCGTCGCCTTCGCGTTCCACATCCAGTCCTCGCCTTCACGTTCCCTTCCGTCCTCGCCTTTGCACTCCCCTTCCCATCCTCTCCTTCGCGTTGCCGTTCCCGTCCTCGCCTTCGCGCTCCCCTTCCCATACTCGCCTTTGCGTTGCCGTTCCCGTCCTCGGGTTCGAGCTCCCCTTCCCATCCTGACCTTGGCATTGCCGTTCCAGTCCTCACCTTCAAGTTGCCTTCCGTCCTCGCCTTCGCATTGCCGTTCAAGTCCTCGCCTTCACGTTGACTTCCGTCCTCGCCTTCGCGCTCCCCTTCCCATCCTCACCTTCGCGTTGCCGTTCCCGTCCTGACCTCCGCGTTGCCGTTCCCGTTCGCGTGCCATCGCGGAGCGTGCTTTCCAGCGTGGCTCACCATGCGAATCCCTCGGGCGAGAGCGGCATGCCGGGCGGGCGCCGGGCGCCGGGCGCGGGCGAGGCGGCGGCGGAGCGGAAGGGCGGCGGCGCCGAGCCCAGGGCGGGTGCCGGGGCGGGGGCGGGGGCGGGGACGGGGGCGCTGCGCCCGCGCGCGCCTCGCGGCCCGATCAGCACCCCCGGCGGGCGGTAGCCCTCGCGGCCGCCGTCGCGGCGCACGGGCGACGGCGGCGACGGCTGCGGCTGGCACGGCGGCGCCGGAGAAGAAGGCTGCACGCCATGCTGCAAACGGAAACGCCAGGTGTAGGAGAGCGTCAATAATTGGACGGTGTTATGCATCAACCGGCTTAGCGCCATTGTTGAAAAAAATGAGATATGGACGCCATCAGTTGCATTGGACCATGCACTAACTGTAGGCAAAATTTTGGCGCAAATTCTGTAAAAATAGCCTTATAATTAATGAAAAATGTAAACGCCATCAGTCACATCAGGGATTTTATGTTTCGCAACAACCGGCTATAAACCTAGATCTTCAAATCTGCTGCTCTTAATTTCACACTATGCAGGTGAACGCCAGATATTCGACTCATGTTTGTGTAGTTTTGCGCTTCAACGAACTGGGAAGGTCTCTATACTGCGATTTTCGTAACAGCGTCCCTGACAGAAATCAGCTGTTCACGTTTTCATCCAATAGGGAGCTTGAACGTCACCATAGTGACGTCACTGTCGCAAAATATAAGCTGCCGATTGGATGACAGCGAAACAGCTGATTTCTGTCAGGGACGCTGTTACGAAAATCGCAGTATACGCCCAACGCAGCTTCAACAGAGATGACCTTTTGTAACGTGACGAACGTTATCAAGGTCACGAGAGACCTTTGAAAGATGCGACGTGGGCGCGCGGTATCGCCTGCTTGTCGTGTTATTATCAACTTCCTTCCTAAGAAGTCGTCTGTTTTATGCGATACTCGCGCTCAGAAATAACACACAGGAACTAATGGATTGCATAGGAGACTTTCTCTTTTGGTTTTCGCGCTATTTATCGACAGGCGCATTTTGGGTGACAGGCGAAAACAGTTTTTGGAGCTGAAAATGTAATAAAACCTTTGAACACGATTATCTCAAAACTTGTATAATGTTGCATAGCCGGTTGATGCATAACACCGTCCAATTACATTAAGTGAATACTACAAGTATAATATGCATGTATACATTGTGTATCAGAATAATTATTACAAACTTCTAGTACATGTGAAAGGGTCGATTGTTGGGTTTGTGATTTCGTGCGCATCATCTGCTAAAGCGCATTATCACGGGAGGTAGCGGTGATCTTCCCCCGCTCTATGACGAGATCCGTCGCCGACCTACCTTGGCTTGCAAGGAAAATTGCTGAAATAAATATCTCAATCATATCGATCACCATTTTCTGCCTTCAAAATCTACGCACCTCCTTCGAGATCGAAACCGCGCAGTTGAGGTTGAGATTACAGTACCAAAAGCCATCTGAAGGCGTTATAAGCGGAAATTATATTCGTATATAAATGGTAACTAGCTGAACACTTCAGAGTTTTTGCACAAAAGGAAAAACCGTAGAACATTGACAACAAAAAGTATAACATATGCCCTATACGGAAAGTCTTAACTCTCCTAAAATATTTTTATGTCGTTCAGTACATATTGTCTAAGGTTAATGATATGACGTTTATACATTCTGGAGCAACATAAACAATATTCATTGTGCACACAGACATAGACATGTTTCTGAAATTGTAATTAAAATGTCTTATTTTTAGAATGACCTTTACATGTAAATTGTAGTGAACTACAGAAGGAAATATTGCTATCCACCATAATTTAAAAACGCAATTCATCATATTTAATTGTAGCCACTGATTTTGTGTAAAGGAACACATGTTTCAAACGATTCATGGACCTTAGGTTGTCACATCACTATTCTTTGTATTTGAAAACACATTCAATCTTAGGACTTAAAAATCTTGCTTCGTTAATAATAATCTCACACTCACCATGCTTGCTTGCGATAGAACAAGACCTTCAAGAATGTATTGGCCCCACCAAATGACGTAATGAACAAATCATGTGAGATAAGCGTTTGTTCTATTAATATTAGGAATTTATTAAAATTTAGTGTTCGCACTATAAAACCCGTAGCAAGCACATCTGGATCCTACAACATTTCATTTATAGAGAATATCATGGCATTTGTTTGAGTAGAAAGCTCACTTTTCTGAAAATTCCTAGTGTTTTAAATACATAAATTACGAAGAGAGGCCATGACGTACCTGCGATGCGACGTGAAATGATCGCACGTGCGCCTGTGACTCGCACGGAGACAGCGAAACTCCGGACGCTGCCGCCATCTTGTCTCGCGCCATGGCGCCGAACGACTGTTCTCCCAGTCCGCTTCGGACTACCGTCAAGGGCACCCCCGGAGGACCCCCCATGGCAAACTCTGAAACAGCACCAAACTCTGACAAAGACGTAGTAGCGGTAACACCGCTACCAATTCAGCATCGTTAACCTGAAAAGATCATAAACTAATTTCAAGTTTGAAGCTTATTATTTTAATTCCATCCTTGAACAAAAATTTAAAAATACTCGTATCAATCAGATTGCCCAAATACTTCAATGAAATAAATGCAATCTGTATTATTCAGTTTGGTTTCAGTCAGAAAAACATTCAGCCTAATGCCACCAACTTCACAGATTAACAAACCATATAGTAAGTTTCTTCAAAAACAAAAACAAAATCTCCAAAACTTCTCTTGCAGTTTTTCTAAACGTATCACAAGCCTTCGACAGGGTTTGGCAACGCAAGCTTAGTCTACAGCAGTGTTATCAAGGTCGATGCCACGAGCGGGAGTACGTGGCACGAATGCCACGACGAAATCGCCTCTCCAAGCAGTTCATTATCCCGCCGCAAGAGACAACCCCATAACTATTGTAAAACGGCGGGGTTACTAATAGTTTCCTCTCCCGACGCTAGTTGCGCAGAGAAGCTCGTGGCATGCTACGGTGCCACTGCCACCAGTAGAAGACCTTGACACCACTGACGTAACTAATGAACGTGCAAATACATCATTTCTACTAATCCTTGCCCTGACCATCCTCAAGGCAATGTTGGAACGTCCGTTTGTTAGGAGGGAGGGAGGAGCGGCGGTGGCGCGCTCACCCTGGCGGTCGTCGCGGGCGGCGAGGGAGGCGAGGGCGTCCGCGGGGTAGGCGGGCAGGCCGGGCACGGGGAAGCGGCGCGGGCGCGCGGCCGACGCCGGCGGCGGCGGCGGCTCCAGCTCCCCCTCATCCCCCTGCGACAACACCCACCATCCCCGCCCATTGGTCGATTCACTCACTAAGGTCCGTTCGCTGTAACTTCACTTCTTATGTAAACAAACTTTCAGTGTATCCCTCCGCTCTGTAGTTCGTGATTGGCTACGCCATTCGCGCCACGACCATACTCAAATGCCCGCACGTGTGACAGCCAGAACTGTCATAGCACATTATTTTCATTAGCATTTCTTTAATATGCCCAAAATTCCATCCAGACTACGCAGATATTTTTCTTAAATATCACGGAACTTATATTTACGTGCGTTCTTGCAAGGGGGGGGAGCAGTGAACTTTCGCACGAAGCACGAATTTCAATAGAACATACAGTGGCGTTCTTTTAAAATTTGTCAGTCCCGAATCTTCATTAACCACATCAAGAATTTTATTTTATGTTGGAAATTCTTTTCTACGAAAAAATATGCACATCAATACGAATGGCAGATTAACAAATTCATCGCACTCGCCCCCACCTCTTTTGCTCTACATCTCTTCTTACGAGGAGAAGTTACCTTTCCGATGACTTAATTCATTACATAGTTTTCAAACACTTCTGACACCGACACCTGCAATTCAGCACTCATTTCTTCCACCTGCCACAAAGTCATTGACGGATTTTTAGGCGCTAATTATTCAAACACATCAATACAACCTTCTTTTCACCACTTCTGAAGGATTTTTCCTGCGAAAGTTTCAAACCGGATTATCCTGGGAACTGCTTCACTTATTGTGTTCGATGAGGAAACAAAAATCAACGCAATGAGCAAACACACCTTTCACTAACCAAACAAAAATACAGCTTTATTTTAGAACTTTCTCATTCGGGAATGAAAGTGCTACTGATAAAATTTGGCAGGAGCAGCGCCGACGGCCTGGCGAACGAACGTTATCTCAATGAGGTCCGTTGGCAGCTGAAGGTTGGCAGTTAACGTCACGCTCGGTGTCTGATTTTACTTCAAGGCAAAGGAGAAAATTATTTCGACTGTTTGTGTAAAAATTCTGGAAATAAATCAATTTTGAAAGGGACCTAACTCCTATAGAGCACGACGCCCTGAAGGGGAGTGCGGTGTCCGTCAGCCAATGAGAACAAGCGACGACCACGTGCATTTGTTTACGTGTTGAGAAGTTAGAGCGAACGGACCTTAGTGATTCTGGGCGCGTCAACTGCTAAAGCCGTGATTCCCGTGAGTGCAGTGCATGTCATCCTGCGATTTTTCTAACTTTGCCCCTCAAGGCCCGTCTTCACGATGAAATATGTCGCGGTATTTCGCGTTCTCAGTCGTGCCGCCAGGTATCGCATGATCGCGATCGTATCGAGGAGTGCTTGTGATCATGCGACTTCTAGCGGTACGACGGAGAAAGACGCGAAATACTGTGTGATATTCCATCGTGGCCATAGGGGCTTGAGGGGCGTGAGGGATATAATGTAATAGTTAGCCTAGGTATAATATGGATAAAGAAGGATATTGATGTATCGGTTAAAATTGTATGATGTTGAATAGTATTTGACTGAGTACTGATGTACCGAGTTGAGTGGAGTTTAAAAATTTTATATAATGTACCAGAGCACTTAGGTTCCTACTAATGAATTATGTAAATAGTAAGAATGTTAACCTGAATGTCTTTATCCTGAAGATGAGGCAAACTGTTCCTCGAAACGTCGTAAAAATGTTGAAGTTTGGAAGAATAAAAGTGTTTAATTTTTTAATAAAAATATTTTAATGGAACATATGTATTGTCTATAACCAAAATTTTGCAGTATTTAAACTTATAAATTATACCAACGAGATGACAACAAGGTTAAGAAATTGAAAATTAATATATCAATGTTTAAAATATAAATGTTAAAAAATCATCGGTTTTAATATACTGATATTTAAAACATCGATGTTAAAACAATCAATGGTTTTAATATATCGATATTTAAAGCATCAATGTTAATCTTCCAGCGGGCGCGCTGCAGCACTTTGATCTGCCTTTGTGTTTTCATTGTTCTAAAATGGACGGTTATTCGACATGTCAGAGAGATTCAGCATTCTCACTTCGGAAAATTCTAAACGAAACGCGGAAATCTCCGATCCTTTGCCTTCTTCCTATCGCTTGTAAAGAAGATTTGAAATGTAAAAAATGCTGACTGTAGCACTCCGTTCTCTACCGCGCTCACTCGTGTAAGTATTTTTCGTATTCCAAACGAACATTTTACTTTTTCATATTGTTCGTTTACATGCATTTGCGATCATTGCAAGCAAAATCAAAGATGTTGAAAGTTGATTTTTGTTGAATTTTTCCTAATACTTGTAGTCTTACTTTTGTTTTTCTTCGCTAAAGGGCTGAAACAGACGAGTACATCAGTCGTTTTCTTGAGTTACTGGAAACTTTACTTTGTTTTATAAGGTTTTCTGAATCAATGTGTTATTTTTTATTCTATACCTAAAACTAGCAATATTTCCGAGATTTATAAAATTTATTAATATTAAAAATGTAATGAAAAGTTGTAAGTTTTTACTCTTCAATCTTCAATTAAATAATAAAAGTTTCGAGGGTGCAAAAGTCTGTTTTCTCGAGGCAGCATGCAGTGCTCTTACGCGCCCGCTTTTGTGAGTAAAATAGGCGCGCCCACCGGAAGGTTAAAACAATCATCGTGTTTACTATATCAATGTTTCTATAAGAACATGGTGTGGCATAGTGACGCTTGCATACATAAAAGACAGGATGTGCCTTTGTCTATGGAAGCCACAAACAGACAGACCATTAGGTTGAGCAGGAAGGGGGGCGTGTCTAAGATGGGTTCAGGCTGAGCAAGTAAATAGAAAGAGCGCAGGTACCGCCAGGGGGCCGCAAGACACGTCACAGTGGTCGGCTGCATACGTCACAAACGTCGCCTACCAAGCTCTGAGGGAGGGAGGTCACGTGGGGCACCCACGTCACTTTAGCTACAGAGTGGGAGTAAATCATGTGATCGGTCGTTCATGTGACCGAATCTATATAAGGTGAGGTAAGGGCATATTAGCCAGGATACATTTGCGGCATTGCGCCGAATTGGTATCTTCATTAAGTGCTGACGCACTGCGCTCCAGGGCGAGCGGCCGGACTTGTCCGGGGGAGACGTCAGTCTCATATTTAGCGACGCGGTCAAGCGTTCGCTGTAACTTGCGGTCAAGCAAGGGTGGGTGGAGGACTCGCAAAGCAGTCGCGGGTGGCGGCTAAGATAAGCTGTTCTTAGGAGGGTTCCGTAAAGCACGGATAAGTGTAAATAATTTGGGCAACATTGTATATATTTCTTAGTTACAAATAAACTTGTTTTGTTACAAATCTGTGTGTCTGTGTCTGAGTAATTAAACGACGCGATGTTTTGGCAACGTCGTCAGTACCTGCTCCTGGCAGGGCGCGTCCCCCCTGCACAGCACCGCGGTGACCTTGTGGAGCGGCGCCGACGCGGCCCGGGCGTTGCGGAACTCGCCGGCCACACGCGTCACCGCGTCCACCTCGTCCTCCTCCTCCTCTTCTTCCTCCTCCTCCTCCTGGTCCTCCTCCTCGTCGTCGTCCTCATCCTCCTCGTCGTCCTCTTCGTCCGCGCAGGGCCGCTTCCGCTCCGCCGCCCACTCCGCCGCCGCGCCGCCCGGGGGCGCGCACGGGGCCTTGCGCGACGCCTGGCTGGTGCGCGACGCCGACCGCGACAGCGCCTGGCCCGCGCCGCACCGCGACTGCGAGTACCGGCGGCTCGGCGCTGGGGAACGCCCAAGCGGTTCGGCAATTACGAGAATGTAGCGCATCTCCCATCTCTCGAGACCGACGAGTTAGAACGTACCACGGTGTAAGAGGTATAGGTGGGTTCACTCCCGGTCTAAAACTGAAGCTAATGTGAGGCTAGTTCTCACAGTTCTCGCTATGTAAGCGCTGCGAACGACTTGGGCATTTTTGGGTCAAGATGGTGATCCATTTAATAGCTTTGTAACCTCTGGTGGAAGCCACTAAATCGCGAGACGCCATCATGAATGCCCAACTCGATCGTGCGCACCGTACGGATAAGCGAGGAACTAGCCTCAAACTGGCTTCAAAAATGTTGTCCAAAAGGCGGCTAGTTGACACAACTATATATCTTACACCGTGGAATGTACTTATACAGAGTGGCTGAAGCACCGCCATCTTTGCAGCAAATTGAAACCATTGGTTTCTAGTCGAATCAGTGCCCTCTGGGTCATTACTCCATATAATAAATTTGTGCTATTTGATTGTTGTGAAATATAAATCGATAGAATTCAGGGCTAAGAAAGCGCTACTACAAAAAGTATATATTTGTGGTTTGATTACTTCTATTTTTACAGTTATATGCCAAACATACAGATGGCATAATGAATTTTATTATTCTAACCACTTACATAATTTAAATACATTCAACGAAAAAGCAACAATATAGAAATAAAATCTGATACAAACAGCGCGTCGATTCTGTATAACAACAGTTCTATAAGCCACCCCCAGGCCACCACTCATACGTTTTGACTGTAAAAAAACCTGGCGGCTTCTAATTCTTCGAGCGTCCACCAAGAGCGCTAAAATCATAGGATCAGCCATTCTACACCGCTATTCTGACTCTTTACTGGCAACAGAGTAGCCTGAGATCGGAACTTCCACAATTTCGACCTAAACGTTTGTGCAAAACCTCGTTCCCGACTTCACCCGCTATCGAGATCAATAGCTAGAGAAGTTGAGAAAGAGGTTTCGCCCATGGTGGAAAGAGATGGGTTGGCTATTCCGGCGCCCAGACTTTTGTTCGTTCTGCGCTGCAACACTTTGCGTCACTTTGCGTAACTACACCACGGGCACTTCGTTTGAAAAGCTGGTCGCCGTGTTACATGAAGAATGATAAGTGTTGAGAAACATTTTGAAACTGGCATGCAGTGACAATGTTACACAAAAAATAATACGAAGAAAGTGTAGTTGAAATAAAAGATACCATATTTTTAAAAAATGCTTCATGTATCTGTGTCAATGACTTGTAACAGTGTGATAATTTTGGTATCTGGTCGCATTTAAAATTCCCGCTAAATTGTGACGCAAATTGATGCCTAAAGCTCATTTCCTGAAGTCGGATACGATGCGCAGTAGCTCATCCATATCTTTCCACCATGGCGTTGCACAGACGTTTAGGCCTAAATTGAGGAAGTTCAGATATTTGGCGCTAAATTCTAAAAATGTCACAACTTCTTGCTTTGCATTTGTTTGACTGCATTGTCCTAGCAATCACCAATACGTATATATAAATATATTATTATATAATTGTCATATTATTAAATAAATAAAACATCGTACACTGCGAAGATAAAACTCATAGGATGTCTCATAATATCGTGTCCGACCTCCGTTTGTTCGGCGAAGGGCAGCAACTCGGCGTGACATGGATGCAGAAGGTTCTTGAAAGTCCCCTGCAAAAATGTTGAGTCTTGCTGGGCCTCTATGTCCGTCCATAATAGCGAAAGTATTGGCGGTGCATAATTTTGTGCATGAACTGACCTCTCGATTATATCTCGTAAATGTTCGATGGGATTCGTGCCAGGCGATCTGGGTGGACAAAACATTCACTCGCATTGTGCAGAATATTATTCAAACCAATCGCGAAGAACTGTGGCCCGGTGACATGGCCAATTTTCCTCCACTAAATTCCATCGTTTTGGGGAACGTGATCCCTATGAATGGCTACAAATTGTCGCTAAGTAGATAAACATAACTATTTCCGGTCAACAATCGATTCAATTAGACCAGAGGATTCTGTTCACTCCATGTAAGAACAGCCCAAACCATAATGGAGGCATTCATAGTGCCTTGTTGACCACTTTTGTCCACGACTTCGTGGGGTCTGTACCACATTATCATCAGCTCTTACCAACTGAAATCGCGACTAATTTGATCAAGACACGGTTTTTCCGTCGTACAGGATATAATAGACATGGTCATGAGCCCAGGAGAAGTGCTGCAGGCCTCCCCTATTAATGTCGTGCTGTTAGCAAAGACACTCGAATCGGTCTTCTGCGGCCATAGCCCATTAAACCCAAATTTCGTCTCACTGTCCTAACGAATACGTTCGTCGTCCGACTCACATTGATTTTTGCAGTTATTTCACGCAGTGTTGCTTGTGTGTTAGCACTGACAACTCTACGCCTCTACGCCTTAACGCTCGGACATTAAGTGAAGGTCGTTGGCCACTGTCCATGGTGAGAGATTATGCCAGAAATTTGGTTGATTGGTTGATGTTTCCGGGCGCGTCAACTACTATGGTCATTAGTCGTGTGTAGTGCGTGTTTCGTCGGGAGGTGGCGATGAACTTTTTTCCCGCTGAATGGCGAGATCTGGCGTCGACCTACCGCCGACTAGCGGGGTTTCCCCTCAACCAAGTATCTCCCCCCAGCGGGGCACCGCCCCAGCCGGGACAAGCTGTAAGCTCCCGACCGGTCTCCCGGCAGTGTGGTAGTGTAGTGCATGTTAGTGTAAGTGTGTGTGTGTGTAAGAGAAGAGGATAGGACAAGGAAGAGGAAGGAAAGATCGCGCGCGGTCCGTGGCCCGTTTGTTAGGGTACTGCTCCGGCATTCGCCTGGTGTTGATCAGAGAAACCACGGAAAACTACTGATCAGAGCAGCCGGGCGCTAGAATTCTCCTCCAGACAGCGACTGAATTCGACCTAGCTGACAAGCTAGTGTCGAAAATCCTGCCGCCATCGGGACTCGAACCTAGGACCTCCCGGTTAGAGGGACTGCAGTGACATCAGGTTGATGCCACTGAATTGTGAATGTCCCACGTGTCTAGCACCAACTACCATTCCCCGTTCAATTTTTTACTTTCTCGCCTTACGAATACTTCGTAAGAAGAGAAAGTTATGTAATCGTGCTGCGGAAAACGGGGAATTTTCGCCAGAAAATCTCTTATAGCAGGGGTCTGGTGACACAAAAGTGGATAAAACCTGTTGCTAAATTTAGAAAAAAAAATCATCTATCTCGTGGTGTAGTCAAAATCCATGATTTGTTGCTTCTTCATACTTCAAAATTGATTGACGGCAAAAGGTCCGTCTGTCCGTCTGTGGTCAACGCTAGCGCCTAAACCGTTCGGCCGATTTTCTTCAAAATTGATATTCCCCGATCGTTTTTACTCGTCTCAAGGCCTCTTGAATGTGAAACCGATATTTTAGTATTTAAGGGTACTTTACATGAAGCCCATTTTGAGATTTTCTAAGTTAAAAGAAAATGGCTGCAAATTTTTTGATTATATTTTGTTGTTGAATAGTGCAAAGAACGTTGAAGGGAATGACGTAGGTATCATTTTCGTTGATAGGCCCAATTTTTCGAAAATTGCAAAAAAAACTGTTTAAAAACTGCAAAATTGAAGATAGAGATTTTCGCCTCAGAAAAAGTCGGTTGTACATAATTAGCTCTGCAAATAAGGTCATGTACCATTTTTTGGAAAAACGAGTAGTTTTTGTGTAAATTGCGATTCAAATTGACAAAAACAAATTTTCTAAAAAACCGCTCCAAATTTTTTCTTTAAATTTTCTGCACGTCTGTAAGAAGGGAAGGTAAATAGATAAATAAACTAGTGGTGCTATAGAATGGCACATACTTTCTCGCAGTAGTTATTTTCCAAATGCCGATCATCCGATAAATTATGTGGAGTAAACCGCTGCCTTTCTTGGTCATGTTTTTTGAAAGACATGTTTTTTGCATGTTCACAATTACCGGCTTCCTAATAAGAGAATTGATATAAGAGAACTGATACAAGATCGTTTTGACTGAAATATTAGCAGTTGTTCCGCAAGTCGGACTCGTAGCGCGGTTGGTTAATGCACCTTATTCGGGTTGAGATCTTCAGTAAGGAAGGTACCGAGTTCGATCCCCCGTGGGGAATTTTAATTTGATGAATGTGGTGTTGCAGGAAAAGAACACTGAAGAGTGTAGATACTTTATTGAAAATCATTTGAAGTACTTGTACTCACGAATAGATTCAATAGAGATAAATAGACAGGACTTGTCTGTGTTTTCCCTAACTGCGTCTTTTAAACAATTTTTCAACTCTGTTATTCGATTTCTGAAGCGTATGACATGTCAAATCAACCGTTGTCTAGTATATATCTGTATGAACCAATTTAAGTAAAATGATTAGCATTTTAACGTTAAATTGTAATACAATATAACCAGAAGGCATGCGATAAACTTACAATCCCTAACGGTTCCGAAATTATTATTACTTTCTAGCCTTACGAATACTTAGTAATGCGATTCATGCCGATAGGCTGCCATTTTATACCTTTTGTACGTGATACTACTGCCATCCGCTATTTGCATATTGCTATGCCATGACGTTTTTCTTTTCACTGTATATACAAATAATTAAATGTACATATTAACTCCCCTAATTTCAAGTTGCATCATGGAAGTATATAGTTCGTAGCACACACTACCCTCAGAGTTGTGAACAAAATCGATACAGCATTTACGAGTGATCGATTAGCATTTGATGTAAGCCGCCCTTTAAATCCGAAGGATTAACGGACTTTCAATATCACTTCGAGTTAGATTTCGAGTTGGCAAATGAGCAGAGACTGAAACGTGTAGTCGATAAAAAGAGGATAATAATAATAATAATAATAATAATAATAATAATAATACAAAATACGTAAATAACATGATGGTATGATGAAACGCTAATTAAATCCCCGATTCACAATGTATTATTTATCTTCCCAGTTTCAATATCTGTATTGATTTATTCTTTATAGAAAATTTTGAGACGAAGAAAATCAATCACAACCAAATTATGCATTACAATAAACAATATTACCAGTCCATTAGCCCGAATCAACCGTCGCGCGTATAGTTCAGAAGAATATAACCAAAAACGAAAATAAGCTGGAACCGGCGCACTTTCTCTTCTAAACGCTAAGGTAATACGGTATGATAGAGCCAACCACATGACAAATATTGTTTGAGGTGTTAAAAGCGTTTCGCTCGTCGTTCGTTCTGAGATCGTGATAAGTGCAATTCGTTCGTAACTTTGGCTGAAGAGTATGATGCTAACGCTAAATACCCATAATGGCACACTTTTTTGTGAAATTGAGTTATTAGTATTACATGAAACTTTAAATACTATTCTTTTAGTGTAATATATTATTTTGATCCAGAATGGATCATATGCAAATGTACTGAGTTTAAAAGTTTTAAAATAGTTTGAGTTATCTTAGGAAAGTTCAGGTAAAACCCTCACAATCTCAAAACTACGTCATTGTGGGATACTCTTGATCTATTGAGCCCCTCAATTACTGTTGTCAGGGCTGGGAAAAATACTTTAAATTTAATATTTAAATACTTCGTCAAAATATTTTTTCAATCAGTATTTCAATGAATACTCATAATACATTAGGTTATCAATTGCTAAATACATACGTATTTAAAATACTTCAAATACTCAAATACAGTAAATACAATTATTTTGCTTTATAACTTTTACTGCAACCATATATTGTAATTGTCATTTACAATAAAATTACTAATTGACAATGATATATTTCTGAAGAATATCTAAAAACTCACATATAAATCACTTTTACTTGTACTTTCACAAAACACTATCACGTAAACTTATCAAATATATATCACTTTCACATCAAATACAAAATGATATCAAAAATATGTCTAACTCCATAAACAAAATTTCTTTTTAAAATTACTAGTTTTTGAAACAAATCATCAGGCAATAAACCTCTAGTTGGAGAATACATAAAAACTACAAAGGAAAAGAGTTGTTGAACTGGCACTGATGAACATAAAGCGGTGTTATAAGGAATAAACATTTTTTATTGTCGGATAATTGTCCCGCATTATTAATGATTTACATTTATGATTGAAAATAATGAGAATTCAAGTGCAACAGCTGAAAGGAGTTTTTATTTTTATTCAGTGAGATCTTTTTACTAGCAGAATCGAACAAAACGAAAGTATCCTTGTTATCTTCTTCATCTGTATTTTAAGTATTTTATGTTTTTTTTTAAATACACCTATTTTATGTATTTAAATACATCTCTAAAATACATGTCCAAAAAACACAAAAATACAGTATTTCAAATACAAAATGTATTTAAAATACGTATTTCAAATACAAGTATTTAAATGCTGTCCAACCTTCACTGTTCTCTTGGCGTCGATTTTGTTGAGTCAAGAAATGGTTGAAGTCACAGTGACCCTACTAGGTGTTTGCATATTTACGTGTTTGCAGTGCGATTAATTATCACATTTTTAAAAATTTTCTAAATAAATAAGCGTTTGAAATTATGCGTCAAACATACTCGAGGTAAATCATGGTGAACAAATCTCGCCATCAACTAAGAAATGCGCGAATGTTAGCCAATCAAATAAATTCTAAATCATTTTGAAATAAAAGTAGTTTTGGTGTCCAACGTACCTACATTTTGACATAAGTGGAAAAATCTCACAAACGTCTCTAAGAAGTTGAAAAATAAAATTATGAGCGTGGCATACTCGGAGTCCAAGACAAGTAACGCATTCAATTTCAATTTGCCTTGCGCGGCCATTTTCAGACTCCAAGCCAATACGAGGCGTATTTTTTCTCCACGTTCCGAATGAAGGTGCGGAATGGTACGATGCTGCCGGGAATCACCCAGTGCCCACTTACTATAACGCGACAACCTAAAAAAACTCGTGGCAAACTACAGTACTTACTTAAACTACAGTACTTATTTTCACTATATTGCGTAATGGCTACGCAGTGCTGAAAGTTCTTTTCTTCTGATCTCTTTAAAAAAACTCGCTAAAATAATTGTAAGATTTTAGAAAACAAACGGAAAAATGTGTACGACAAAATATTCAAAAAAAACTCTGCGGGAATTTGGTCTCGTGGGTTTTGGTTTTCGAAGACATTTGCCACCACACCACAAGTGACAATAAATTCTCAATGTAGCTGTGATTCTAACAGACGAAAAGACATTGTCACGATATAACTCTAAATTAAGCAAAAAATGAATTTTGGAATAATTTTGTGAATAAATAAACCAACAAATACACATTTCTAAATTATTGTCTACCAAGTTGCAGAAACGTCAAAAAGTTGCACTTACCTTGAGAAAGAAAATCACCACGATCTGGTGATCGAGCATCGTATTTCTTCACTTCTCCCCTTTCATTGTAGAAATTCATTGTCTCGTTGTAGTAGGTGCCTGAGTGTGCGGGTTTCAAGTGCTGAGAAGAATAGTACGCTGGGATGGAAGAGAGATTAATCTGGTCGTCTTTTTGTGGTGACAAATCCGTCGTAGGAATGAGTGAAATGTCTAGGTCACTCACACCTATGGCAGAAGAAAAACTGTTAGATGCTCTCAGAGTTAGTCAATGCTTAGTATTTTTTTCTTTTCAATCTAACTCTTGAAATAAGAATACCTTAAAAAGAAACGAAATCAAAATTGATGGTAAAATTGATATTTAATTGTTATATAATGTATTGATATTGCATATTCACATGTTTCATACAACTAATAATCCCTAATTTATAACATTTGTGATAATTGAAATAATATATACTATTTGTCGGTTTTTGTGTCCACTGAAATTACTAGCGTATTTCCTTGAAAATGAAAACTTTTCTTACATTTCAAGATTTCCTCTGGTGTGATCTATATTTATAAAGTTAATATTTCTTTCATTTATTAACATCCATAGAAACATAGAAATATATAAGAGAAAAAAACAGAAATAGTGAAACTAGCACATCCAAAGGACATAAAGACCAAAGAGAGCAAAACGCGAGTGAATTATTGATGAATAACGATAATTAAGCTGCGGAGTTTTGCCTAATTGCCTATTTTTTCATTCAATGGAAAACGCAATCTTGTGTTACTTATTCATATTGATGCATTAGGAGCAATTTAAACGAATTTTATAGTGCCTATAATTGCCTTTTTCACTATTAAATGTCTATTTTGTTTTTAAATGCCTAAATATTGCAAATATTCGTATTTATTGATCAAAATGCAATAATTCTTAAACAAAAATTTAAAAAATTGTACGTTTTTTCATTTTATTCTGTAGATTATAGAGAAATCGAACAACTACTAGCAATAAATCAATGTCCTGTTTTATTGCCACCACAGCGCGGGTATTTCGAATCATGAAACAAGTGCAAAATCACTGGTAGTAGAATTCCTTTTTACTTGGAAGTGTAACATTCTTTCTCTATAAGGGCTCCAAAACATTTTATTGAAATGTTCTCCTCGTATGAATGAAAAGGCAGGATAAAAATTGTTACCGCATTCATTTTTGTACGAACTCTATATATTTTCGAAAATTGAAAAATGTTAACATTGCAAAAGTACAATATTGAATACACAGATTTTTGTTGTACATGAAATCTGTTCTAACAAATCAAATCTTAAAAAAAGATTATGTATAATTTAAAACGAGTTCTTTTGCGTAATTTCTGCTTGAAATTAATGCAAGTTACAAAAAATTTCAAAAACCGCTACACATTAAAGTTTTTCCACGAATAAAACAAGGATCGTTTAAAAGAATGGCACAAGTCACGTTCTTGTTGACGTCTCTGAATTTTTGAAAATTACAAATTTGGAATATTTTCAGAAATAATGCGAGAAAGTATGTACTGTTTTATCACCACTAGTTACATGTGTGTTATGCATGACGATACAAACAAATCATACAATGTTTACAATTATGTTTAAATTAAAGGTGAGAAAAAAGATGTGTAGCGTCAGCATACATTCAATGAAAAGGTAAAGTGTAGGTATTACGATATACCCTTTTTGTCCTAATTTCCTTGACAAGAAAGGATTTCTACATGAATTTGCGAGAATAATGCTGAAAGTAAATATTCCATGAAGATAAGGTATTTCGTTTCCTTCAGAAAATGTATACACAAGTATTTAAATTGGGATAAGAAAACCAATTGCCTATTTTACATTTTTAAATGCCTATTTTACGTTGTTATATGCCCATTTGCCTACTTATTTCTACAGTTTTTCGTGCCTATAAATCCGCAGCTAAGTGATAATAAATACGTTGTGGATTATTTTGTAGGATCGTTAGTGAATATTCTGAAGAATCAGAATTTATCGTTAAAATACATAGTAGGGAGAGAGAGATCGTGATAGAACGCAATGAGATGTGTGAGTTGGTTTGGTTTGTGGTCGCTAATCGATCATCTTAGGATCTCGCGAACGTGCAATTGTAACTATCGAAGCTCAGACATATTTCCCCGGGGGTAAATGCACGTGACTTCTTATGGGTGGGGTCCCATTTTCATGAGTCCATTTTTACACCCCGAGGTTGTTAGAGAGAGAATTCTGAGAGAATGAGGTATGAAATGGTGATGGTGGAGGATAACTGGACAATTATAAACATAAAGACACACACAAACATCCATGCCCGGGGAGGGATTCGAACTCGCGACCCTTCAGGCATGCGGACGGTAAATGCGTGGCATAATAATAATTCACAAACGTCATTTTCCCCCTTTGAATACATCGTCATATTGTGAGTGAAATAACGTGTAGGGTGAAGCGGATATGGAGGGAAATGGAAAGAAAATAACGTGGAAGGGATAATAGTATGATACTGCATATACGAGACGCATTGCCTTCTTATGATATGATACGATTCGAGACGCGTCGTCTTCCTGTATTACTTTTCTACCCGAGAACGTGTGAAATGAAATTAGAGATGGCACAGGGCACGTCATGACGCGTCGAAGGTCTGAACCACGCTGAACAGGGCAGAGCGGGGAGAGACGAGTCGTGATAGAGACTTGACGAGACGGAAACGAGTGGAAGCGTAGTGGAAACGAGTGGAATTGGAATAAGACGCAGCATACAACGACCCCCGCTGGATGGTGAGTTCCGGTGCCTAACAAGCACCTCTGCTTGCTGGGAACAGTGAAATCCGATGCGAAACTACAAGTCTGCTTGCGGGCTTTTCGTCAACCAGTTATCTCCCTCCAGCTGGGCACCAATCCAGCGGGGACAATCACTATGTTACCGTCTGGTATACTGATATATACGGTAGTGTAGTGCATGCGTGTGTGTGAGGAGAGAAGATATTTTACAGAAGAGGAAGGAAATATTGCGCGCGGTTCGTGGTTTGTTTGTTAGGGCACTATTTCTGCATTTGCCTGGTAATGATCAGATAAACCACGGAGACTACCGATCAGAGCAGCCGGCCTTTAAAATTTTCCTCCAACGGAATTCGACCTAGTTATGCAGCTAGTGTCGGAAATCCGCCACATTATGCCGCCATAAAATGGACAGAAGATAGATAGACCGTGTCAAGAAAGAACGAAATATCCTGGGATGAGGTTTCCCCAGATGTGATGTCTCAGGTCTGAATGTTATGAGATGAAGTGTGAAAGGTCATGGCGTAGCAAGAGAAGGCAACAGAGATGGGTCGTGACGAGATGGAATGCACCAAGATGCAACGGGACGAGTCTTGAAGTTAGTGAATATTTCGAGGCGAGGTGCCCTGAGGTGTGGTATCTTGGGACGAGGTGTTACGGGATGAAGTGTAAAAGGACGTGATGTGGCAGGAGAGGGCAACAGAGATAGATCGCGTCAGGATGAGATGGAGAAAAGTGTGACACAGTGAGTCAAGAAGGAACGAAATATCCTGGGACGAAGTGTCTCGAGAGATGTCTTGGGACGGATTGTTACGGGTGGAAGTGGTAAAGGACGAGATGTGACAGGAGGGGGAAACGGGTCATAAAGGGTGAACTGTGATGAGTAGAATGACTGAGGGTGAAGCGTTTTGGGAGAAGACATGATTAAAAGATTACGCATCAGGGCAAATATTGTGGGATAGAGGCGCGATGGTTCCATACGTGATGGGTGACGGTGTAAACTGTAACAGGACAAGGCGTGAGAGTCGAGTCTTGTCGTGTGTGAAGAGTGGCGAAGCGAGACAGGCCGGGCGAGTCGGTGAAGAACTATGACGAGTCGTGTCGTGACAGGGTGTCGAGAACACGGTTTGTTTCCAATATTTCACCGCCAGTCAAACAAAAAATAAGACACATTCCTATTTTTGCTGATAGCCAACACCAGCGATGCCAACCCTCCACTCTAAATCGTTATTTCGTGTCCAGCAAACAGCACACCAGATTATTGATTCATTTTTATCTCTGTCTGTTTCTCTCTCTGTCAGTTTCTCTCTCCGTCTGTTTCCCTCTCTGTCTGTTTCTCTCTCTGTTTCTCTCTCCATCTATTTCCCTCTGTCTGTTTCCCTCTCTGTCTGTTTCTCTCTCCGTCTGTTTCCCTCTCTTCTGTTTCCCTCTCTATTTCTCTCTCTGTCTGTTTCTCTCTCCATCTGTTTCCCTCTCTGTCTGTTTCTCTCTCCATCTGTTTCCCTCTCCATCTGTTTCCCTCTCTGTCTGTTTCCCTCTCTGTTTCTCTCTCCATCTGTTTCCCTCTGTCTGTTTCCCTCTCTGTCTGTTTCCCACTCCATATGTTTCCCTCTCTGTCTGTTTCTCTCTCCATCTATTTCCCTCTGTCTGTTTCTCTCTACATCTATTTCCCTCTGTCTGTTTCCCTCTCTGTCTGTTTCTCTCTCCGTCTGTTTCCCTCTCTGTCTGTTTCTCTCTGTCTGTTTCTGTCTGTTTCTCTCTGTCTGTTTCTCTCTGTTTCTCTCTCCATCTGTTTCTCTTTGTTTCTCTCTCTATCTCTCTCAGCGCACCTGCTGGCGTGTCCAGGGAGGCGCCGGACGCGCGGCGGGAGCAGGAGTGGCGCGAGGCGGAGAGCGGCGGCGAGTGCGTGGGCGAGGGCGAGTACACGAGGCGCCGGCGCACGCGCAGTGGGCACGAGTTGCCCTCCGCCTCCGCCCCCTGCGGCCCCGCGCGTGGCTCCACTAGCTGCGCACACCACGCCCAATACAACTAAACTTTGAATTTCCGAAAATTGCAGATTTTGAAACGTTTTTGCCACCTCGTACAATTACATTATTTATTTAATGTTATTACACAAAATAAATGAGAACGCATATCATGGAGGCGTATAACTCCTCCCAAGTTATTTTTGCTAAGGTATACGCCTATGTACCAATCTGTATAAAATATTGCAACATATATAAAACTAAGGAAGGTAGATATTTTTTCTTCAAATGAAATTTCTTCTCGATAATTATTTATTTAAATAATGACACGTACATTGAATGGTTTAGTACAATTTTGAGTGAAGTACGGGCTGTATTAAAAATATTAAACACAGTTTTCTCAAAAATACCTCAATTTTTTCTTGAAACTTTTTGTATGAATAGCACTGAATAACACGATATTAACGCCATTTTTATCTACTATTATTTTCATTTTTCAAACAAGGAAACAAAT
Organism: Acheta domesticus; assembly: GCA_031308135.1. Classification (NCBI taxonomy): domain Eukaryota; kingdom Metazoa; phylum Arthropoda; class Insecta; order Orthoptera; family Gryllidae; genus Acheta; species Acheta domesticus. Next base: position 54,622,889 of record JAHLJT010002630.1, read on the forward strand.
CAAACATTTTTTTGAAATATCTCGCGCCTCGTTAATATTCACATTACAATTATGTTTTTTATAAATTAATGCATTTTTAGGTACAAGTGCTTCAATGTCATGTTCCTCATTTCATGTCATGTCATGTTTTCATGTTCCTCAAAACACATAATTTTGTGTCAAAATGAACTCAAAACTGTACACTTTCAGAAATGCAGAAAACGAGTTTTCTTAAACAAAACGACCCCAAATATTTATATTTTACTATTCTGTATTACTAATGCGCAACTAGCGCCATAATTTACTTCTCTATAATATTTTAAGTTCATATTTCAATTCTACTGGAAGACCAATAAATTGAAAAATTGTGAAAAAGTGTCCTTTAGGCACCAACACATAGCAGCAGGGTAAAACTGCCTAGACCAAAGAGTTAAGGAAACTAAATAGTACAAAAAAGTCTGTGCCATTTCGAAGCATCACAAGTTTCATGATATTTCAATGCTACCGACCAGTGTGAATCGGCCTCTAAAAGTATTACCGTAAGAACAGTGATTTTAATGAAAATATGTAGAGTAACTAGTACCCCACTTTTTTCAGTCCCGTCAGAATAAAAAAATGAACGTGATATTTCTCCCTGTACCTCAGTGTGCTCAACGGAGAACTCAGTAATCACGGGCTCGTTGTCGTCATCGCAGATATCTGAGCTGCATTCTTGCGACGGGTCCACTGCCTCCGAGTCCCATAGCACGTCTTCACCCTTCGCCGCGGGCCAGGTGTCAGCGACCTTCAACAAAGACGTGATTAAAAAACGGCAAATAAAAATGTTCACTGAAAGTGGTTGTGACGTGTGTGGGGAACTTTTAAATTTCCCGCCTGCGTCGTGACCAGCGCGCGCTCTGTCGAGACGGCCGGAGGTGACCAAGGGCGGGACAAGCTCCCGTGACGACGAGGTGACGGAGAGAGACTGAGCGAAACAGCAGACCCTGCTATGCAATAAGGTGACTAATCGTCCTTCTTTAGGGAGGACAGTCCTTCCTTTATCAGTTCTGTCCTTCCTCGAAAAGTGTCCTCTTACCTGTCCTCCTTTTTTGATATTTTAAAACTAATGTGTTAATCTAGTGCTAATATGCTAGTCGAGTTAATAAAGTGAGATTGAATATTGGTACGCTAGCTAGCTGCAGCACTTACCATAAAATCCAGTATGAGGGATATTTCTTGCTCCAAAATTTCCAAGATATTGTTAGAAAATGATATACGTTGACAAACACTTTAATTCAATGGAAAAATGCTTGTTTAATTAAGTAATTAAAAGAGATGTAAGTGTAATTAGTAAGCTATATTTTTGTTTGAATTAATATAATATTTCATTTATTTTCGTTGTACTGTTTTCTTAATTCATCGTCCTTTTCTTGTAAACGCATTGGTAACCTGTATATAATGGCACAGCAGTCAGTCGTGGTATAAGAGCTGTTCATGGAGAAGTATGTGCCTAATGAAATATTCGTCGTTACGTCGGATTAATTTATGCCTTTGGACTGCGCTTTCAGGATATTGTGATGACTACACTTGGTTTCGGACTTCTGATTAACGGTGGTTTGGAACCGGAGTCTGCTTTTTCTCCTGCTGAACTATGACCGTAATTTTCGCTCTCTTTTACTCTTACTCTTTCTCTACCATTTCATTATTTATTACATTGAAATAGTGACAATATGTGAGGTCGTCCGGTCAATAGAAAAATTTATTTGAGTGGATTTGATAGGCCGTCTGTACAGGTTCTCGGCATGTAATATTTACGTACGTATTTGTTTATGTAGGGATCGGGACTTCTCCTGACTATTACGACTCATAATAACAATACTTACTTCTGCAACATTTGCTATTTATATACTGTAAATACTCATAAATATACAAATATCCAATTTATGACAAACTTTGAACTCAAAACATTGACAAAATATTATTGTCTCTGTGACATTGTTGCTATACAACTTATGTTTTGTTCATTCCCTCCCTGAATGCATGCATGGCTAATTATTATATTCAAATATTAAATTAAATCTTGAAATTTAAACACAACTTGATCTTCCTACATTTATTAACTTTGAATAATTCCCCATCGTTTACTTCCCTGTAGTAGTCGAACTTGACCGACGTTACTCCAAGACGTTAATTTGTTCCATCTCCGGTTTCCAATTAGTCTACACCAAAAATGTCCGTGTGTCCGTGTTTAGACACACACTCCTATATTTCCCATCGATACTTCCAAAATTCCCGGAGAGTTCTCTAAACAGTTGTTACTATCCTATGACACTTCCATTCGCATTCTGATCGCTAACATTAACAATTCCCGTTGAAGTTTCGAATCTTTTTCAGCACCACCACGAGATCAACATTTTACATCCTATCACCAACACGCCTAAGCATCATCTCTCCTTTGTTTATCTTTCGCGCGCGCCATCTATCTCAGCTTCATGCGCGAACTGTACCCAAATACGTTCCTTTTTGTTCCCGCTGCCTCTTTCATTCGATTAGTCGCGCACTGTCCAATTTTCTGATTGGTCAACTTAATTTACAATTTATTTTACCCCTCCCACGGAATTTACTCACGTGTCTTTTAATTAATCACATTATGATATTCAAATATTACAGAAGTGACGACTCAAAGTAATTGTATGAATACGGATGGTGGAAAATTGTAACAAAGTCCACAATAAACTATTGTGGTTGTTGTTGTTGCCGTTGTTGTAAAGTTCGTATACCAATTATTTGACACATTTCAGAGGCGACAGCGAAATGCTCACAAATAGAAATGTCTTCTTGAATTCCTTCTGCAATTTGATGTTTACTTTTAAATGTTAATTTTCAATAATAGATTCGTTGTACAACAATATGCAACGGATTACATATGCATTCTCACAAATGGTGTTATTTCTAATTTTTAATCATAATTTATATGTATTAAAATATTTTCAAGTACATGTAGTTTTTTAAAACATTAATACTGTGGATTACGGTGTGGGAAACGTTTCTTTGAGGCCATTGGCCACAAAATTTTAGTTTTTAACGCCCTAAACGCCTAGTTTAGGAGTTATTTAACGATATAGATTCATAATGCTCCGAGTTTGTTGCAGGTTGCATTTGACGTGAATAATTATTTTTATTTTACTGCGTCATGTAATGAAGTTACAACAGAATTAACAACACATAAACCTTCTAGGTGTAAAAACACATAGGAGTGCCAACTTTCATGGAGATTAGTTCAATGGTACCGGAGTTAAGCTCTCATATATATATATATATATATATATATATATATATATAATATGTATATATGTATATATATAATATATATGTTGTTGAATAATATATATATATATATATATTATATATATATTATTTACAATATAAATGAATATATTTGTTCAGAAAGAAAAATTAAGCGAGAAATAAAAAAGCACCCAATTTACACAATTTATATGTTTCTTGAGTGTTTCTATGCTTCCATAATGCAAATTTTGCGTAGAAATCAATTTTTCAAACCAAAGTTTGAGTGCTCATTGAAGCCCAAGCATTCGGAATATCCACGTAGTTTATTAGACAAAATATGCTTAGAATTGCCTTAAGAGCTTATTTTCGAAGTTTCGACGCTTCTTCCCCGGACACTCTGTATATATACGAACTATTAAAGGAACTGTAAACATTCAAACTGTATTATCGATTTCATACAATATGATTCAACTATTTAAGGGACCATCCATAAATTACGTAACGCAAATTTGAGGTATTTTCAATACCCCCCTCCCCCTTGTAACGCGCCACGCAATTGTAACGCGAAAATGAACCTCCTTAATAATTATGTAACGCTTGCGACAACACCCCCTTGTAAATGAAAGAAGTGAAAATAAATCACGGCGCAGTAAAACAATTTATATTTATTTTACTTATGATGTATATTCAAATTAATGATAATTAAAGTAGAAATTAGTTGTTTTTAGTGAAGGAGAATACTTGGCCGATAAATGGTTGATCACAAGCTATACACATGCCATCGTGAATTATACAAGAGCGAGAGTCTAGAGCGCCAATTTAAATGGATTCTGGAATATACTTCACATCAGTTGTGAACATTTTCTTCGTAGTTTTACAGATTAAAAAAGTGGAAAAAATAATTTTCAACTTCATGTTTTAACTCAATGTTTCTATTTATTTTAACAATTCACAATAAATAAACTTAGTTTATTTATTTTTTAAACAAATTAATTAGTTAATATTTTAATGTCTAATACAGGACTCAGAAAGGAATAATTTCAGCAGATGTTGAAAAATGTTAAAATAAATTACAATGTTATGTATCACTTAACTAATATCCCGTACTCCTGTGTAACGCAGCGTAACGCTGCCTCAGTCCCCTCCCCCCTCTTCAGCGTTACGTAATTTACGGACAGTATGTGGGTGGTATCCATACCAATAACTTGAGTGTTTTTTATCCATATAACGGATGTTGTTTTAATGATTGGACGATAACTGTACGTTAAGTCTTATCCTACATACATTTGGTCCACCATACTCAGGTAAGCCTCCTCTATTTATAAATCCTTCAAATCTTTTTTATTATACTGTTACAGAGTAGTTTTCGTTATTTTTATGTTGTACCTGAAGAAGACCCCAAACAACAGGGTCGAAATGTTGTAAAGAACCTGAATTTTTATTATGTAATATAATAAATATGAATTCTAATGTCTATTATTTTTGCCTGTAACTTACTTATTTCAAAGATTTAATAAGTCCGAGGGTCATCTAGAAAGTAAGAGTACAGGGGCTGTGTAGGACACTGGGGTATATATTTTTTTTCTTCGAATTTTGCACCCGTATCATATAGATGGTTTCCTAAGAGTCATTGAGCGACTCAGTTCGATACGAAATGTCGTCACAACAGCTTATCGCCCGTTTATCTAGTTTATCGCCCTTTTGCTCCGCGTACTGCAGATGTGAGATTCACTCAAGTCATTAGTTACGTCACGTTGCGCAATGAATCGGAGGCCGGTATCCATCGCCAACTTGTGAAAACCTACGAATCCGATGTAATGGATCGTTACAATGTTACCAAATGAGTTAGGTTATTTAAGGAAGCCCTTACCGACACCCGTGACGAAGAACGGAGTGTGAGACTGTGTCATTTTAGAAGAGCTTGTCCAGCTGGTTGAAAAAATATTTTGGGGACCGGAACGGGATCTTGTTGGTCGATTTCATGCCGAAAGGGTTGTGGGCATTAAAAATCGAAATATAAATATTTTTTAATGACATTTACGGGGTAAGTATCCACTAATGCCCATTAAAGTTGCTGCATATTGTGAGACCCTAAAGAAGTTGAAACAAAAAATCAAAGACAAAAGATGGGGGATGCTGTCTCATGGTGTGTCACTGCTTCATGACGTCAGATCTCACAATGACTTGCTTACTCACGACCTCCTGGCGTTGGATGGGACATTGTGACTCACGCGCTCTACTCCCCGGACATGGCAGCATCTTTTCACCAAACTGAAGGAGTTCTTGGGTGGGCAGAGATTCTCTAATAATGAGGAGGTCATGGGCGAAACTGGTGCCCAAGCTGTTAAATGGCTCAACGGAATGCAACCGATCATTAAACCCACTCTCCCTCTTCCTCACAACGGTTTTAATGATCGGTTACATTCTGTTCAGTCGTGTAACAGCCATTCTGCACGCGAAGATGGGAAAAAATATACCCCGAAACGTCGCTATCTGAAAATTGTAATAAACATTTTTGTCTGTTGAAAAATCTGTGATCATATCATTTAATAATATCTACAATATGTCTTTACATTAAAAAGTTTGTACAAAAGTTATTCTATTCTAATTTGTGTGTTTTTAAGTAAATCTAGAGTATTTTTTCAAGAGGAGGAGGATGGGACCAATACAAATTTGTGCTACGCTGCCCAACAGTACCATAATAGTACCCTGGGGCCATCTTGCCTCTTTATTTCGCGAACTAACTGGTAATTATAGAGTGAACTAATGACTTTTGAAGTGACAAATTTGAATTCCCGCGCGTCATTGTAAAGTGAATCAACGAGTGAGAAAGGAAAGCCCTAAATTGTATCAACGAGCTTGTCACCGAAGCATATTTTGCAACGTACTCATTCCTGCTTCACATACAATCAGCCACTACTTCTCGGTTGATCGCCTGTTCAAAATGCCGGGATAACCCCGGGAAATTACTTACCCCTTGCAACACATTGGTAGTGTGGGAAGTTGGGAAGGCGTAGTACTCAGCTATGGCCGGCATCGGTTGTTGGGTTTTTGTCCGAGCTCTCAAGAGTCTTCAAGAACTTGGAGCGAAACGTATTTGCCCAAGCCATTTACGTCGGCGAATTGCCTAAATATTTACAAAACACTTAACAATACTACATTAAGCCAACCAAACGGCATGGGATAAATGTGACCTATGACTTTCTTTTCACTTCTATATTTTTATACATACATAAACTAAACTTGTACTGCAAAGTAACGTACTAAGGTGATGATGAATATATATGAACATTTTGACTGATCTTAACCCTGGAGAGGTGGCGGTTGCCGGAGTTGCGTTAGAGGTGGCGAGGGGTCATTTCTGACCTCTTTAAGTTATTTCTTTATAAAATTATATTTAGTAAGAAATAAGTGCAAAATTAGTTATTTTAATAATAATCAATCATTTATAAGGTCGTATTAACTTAATGTACAATTATAAACAAACATGTAAATTAGGAATTGAAACAAATAAAAGGGCAAAATTATCATTTATCCTTCATTTTATGTAGTGCCTCCATTTAATTTTCCTGAATATGTCAACGACAAAGGTAACAGAAAATTCAGTAAGATTCATTTTCTAACACTGCCACACATTAACACAAACAATTTGTTGAAAATGCTTCAAAGTCAATCAACACACTTTTAAAAACGTACGAAATTTAAGACGTTGTATAGATGTCACAAATATTTATAAATGTATTATTACATATAAAATGTTGAAAATATTTCAGAAAAAAGCTAAAGTATGTGGTGAAAGGTATGTGAAATGTAAAGCATCTGACTCGCAAAATTATGCAACTGCAGCTAAGCAAAACTACGTGGGTCACAAGAGACCCCGCGCCACCTCTCCCGGGTTAATTATCGACATTTTTAATATATCAAATTCAAAATTCTAATTTTTCACTAATGCTAAGGTTAACTTCCTACCCCACAAAAAATGAAAGATGAAGAGTATTTGCGTAACAACTCTACGAGAGCTTGGTCTTATTCAAATAACAAGTGGCCGACACATTAGATCGCCACACTGTCTGAATTTGGCTGGTCAAAATTGCATACGGTTTCTTACTTGCTATCTGTTGTGTATATCGAAAATTCCAATCTAACAAAATTCAAATCGGCTTTCATTCTTAGAACATACTGCTGTGAAATTTGCAGAAACTGTTTACGTGATGTAAATCTCGAGCAATTCTAGAAACGAACAATCAAATACACGTCACACTTACCGCTATTATAAACTTTCAGGATTCAGTCCTGTCATCCGACACTTCAAAAGGTAAGGCGACATTTCCGGGCCCTCTCTTACACATCACATCCCTCAACAGAAATTTGCACAGCACGCAGCCAACGCCAGAGACTACATTGCTAGTCATTTCGCACAACACATGATCAACTTTTCCGCTATGGCAACGGAATGTGTTTACGTGTTTTTGTAAACAAGCTTCCTCGGTTTTGATCAGGGGGTATGAATACGTGGAGATGGCATTACCAATCTTTTCCATGATACATAAATGAAGCCAGGAGCAGGAGCCGTCCGCCATATTTGTGTGCCCAAACCACGGCTATTAATCACGATAATACATGGGAAAACCCACTTTCAATGGAATTTAATACCCTTCGGAATATTGAAGAGAATAGAAACTAAAACTGATGTTTCATTATAAATTATAGGGTTACGGTAAAGCATTTCCAGTGTGTGAAAACTAAAAGAACCTCAAATACAAAACGTCAAGAATACTGCATTACTAAGTGTGCTTCTTCTGCCTTTGAGACTTTTCAATAATCTCTCACAAAAAGTATCCAATTAAGTAAAAACATAACACTGCGAACATTCTGAGGGAGCATACGATGCACGAATAATTACAAAACATTCTTAGAATAAGTATTGGCGCAATATTTGAAGTCTGACTTCTATACCAACTGTAATATGATTTAAAAAAAGAACAATTTTTTTCTGTACTGTTCCTTTTTATTTCACAATTTACTTACATGAACATACGTACTTTAATCTGAAGTCAAAAAAGTAAGGTCCTAAAGTTTGGAGTTTGGAGATGAGCTAGTAATACAACTGATATCAATATTGTGCAAAACATTAGTAAAAGATGTCAAAAGTAATACTGTTAGTTAAAGACAACTTCAGTAACTGTTAGTTAAAGTCAAATTCCTGCACAAATTACTTCTCTCATAGAGAAACTACTATAAAAAAGGATCGTTTTGACAGCTACTGCTTGGCCACTGCTGGGAACGTATCTGCAGGTTATGTTCATGAACTCATTTTGTCAGTGCGTTTGTTTACAAACGCACTGACAAAATAACGCTATCTCTTGCAATGTCATTGCCCTGAATGACGTTCAGTTGTTTTTCGGCATGTCAAAATGGTGCCTTCTAAGAGTAACTCCTCTGTTCTTGCGTTAGAAAAGTTGTTAAAACTGTGAGTTTCCACAAACGTATCATAAAGACGCCCTATCAAAACCCTCTCCTTGAAAATGAACTAAGCATAACTTGTATATACTAGGCTGCCAGTTACCTTTCCGCACAGCTCTAATCTGCACTGCTCTATTATTTGGATATAAAGGAAAGAATATCGAAATTAACCAATATTTTTAAATGTTACTATGTTCCCCAAACTATTTAGAGTAACCATTTACTTATGAAAAGTAATTGACAACTTTTCCAAACGATTTGTGCAGCAGTAAGCCGCACAAGTAACCATGATGAAAATGATGAGTAATTGATGAAAATGATGATGACTTATGAAAAGTAATTGACAACTTTTCCAAACGATTTGTGCAGCAGTAAGCCGCACAAGTAACCATGATGAACTGGTACGAAAGCGTGTAAACTCCGCAATTTCCATTGTTATAATATGGAAGATTTTGCTTTGCCACTCTAAATATTTTTTTTATCCTTTCACTTAAACTTTTAGTAGGTTATTATCTAAATCAATACAACGATGTTTGTTTTATGTGCCGTGCAGGTGACACTGGGCGCTACGGATCTAGCGAAGTTAAAATGCAACGAAATGCTTTACGAGCATTTGCATCCTATGTATCAAACAAACTTCAATATAATGTTTTTTTTACACAAGAATATAAGAAAATACATGAAATTGAATTTAAAGTAGAAAATAAATATTTTTTACCGCAATTTGCATTAGGAAATTTGTAACAGCACTGAAAATGAAGTGCTACTTTGCCCTTTTGGCACATGACTCTTGTGTATTGTTGACACAGGCTGCATTTTCTGTGAAAACAATGTATTCTAATGTGGTTTACCTCAACGCCCCACAAGGCCGCCCTTGGCCGCCCTTCCCAGTTGCAAATTGAAGCTTGCGCTGGCTGCCATGTTGGGAGCAAATTTACGCGCCTAATTCAAATACGTTGACATTTTTCAGACTTTGCCGCATTTTCGAGGCTTTGCATACGTGTAATGGAAGATTCATTGAAATACTAACTCATCGTTTGAAGATATATATGGAAAACTAACATTCAAAAGTCAAAAAGGTTATTATATCTGGCAATATTATACGTCTTTATCATACTTATTTACCCTAGAGTTATATAAAGCACAAATAACACTGTTGTTTAAAGCACGTCACCTATGAAGTTTTTGGATCTTATAACAGCACTTTTGAAAGGGTGTCTTTTCGTTCGTTTGCGTTACGAAGACACAACAGTACAGTCTTGCGAGCTATAAGTAAACACAAACGTTCGAAAAAGAGCGAGAGTTTTTTATTTGACTTTTAGGTTACAAAATACTCTTATGTGGCCATCCGTTTCTCATCCCCTTCCGGAGATGTAGAGCTGCCACGTAGTGGGTGAAGTTCGTGCTTTTGCCCCCACATCAGTGATGCCAGGTGGTTTTAATCATTTCCCTCTAGAAAACGCTGTGAAAATCATCAAAATGTCAAAAAATCATCAAAATAAAACTCGTTACGTCATGTTTAAAACATGAAGAAGTATTGAAAAAGAAATATGAAAAATATTATTAATTGTATATAATGATATTTATATTTTACAGTAAACACCTACATTTTTAAAACATACAAATATGTGTAACCACTATTTATATAATAATGTTCTTATATACATACTATAAGTTTTGTTTCAACGAGCTTCACACTGTGTACGAGTTATGAAACTTAAGAGGTATTTGGTCTCACTCATTGTAATAAAAAATAGATGATAGTAACTAAATTTTTTCTTCAAACGAAATTGTTGTTTCATTGTTTATTGCTGTGTTCACTTTTTTCAAATGTGTTGCCTTCTACTAATCTTTCATTGTGACTGGTTCTAACAAATAGCACTAGTCTGGAAATTTAAACTTTTTGTTTGTTGCCTGTAGTAAAATGTGTGATTTTATATAATGTAGATGTGGTGAATCAGAATTTTCAATCCGTTTACTTCTATCATGTAAGGTTCTTCTGCAAAATCACTTTTCATGTATTGTATAATTACAGGAATTTCATCACAAATGTTTTACTAATACTTTTTTATTTAAAAAACAATATTTAATAAACACAATTTGTAGCAATTAATGTGCATAGTTGTAAATTTACGTCACTTCGGTGTTTTGCTTCTCCCTTTCTCACTGTCCCTCCTCCTTCCCTCACCCTGTTCCTGTCTGTCTCTGTCTCTGCCGCTCTCTGTCCCTCTCATTCACATTTACTTGCAGATTCTGCTCGTCTCTGAGAAGGTGAGCTAATATCGGGAAGCGCCGGAGCAGCAAAAATGTAATATAATGTTGAGGAAGAGTTCATTCTGCGGATTACGGTGTGAGAAACGTTTCTTTGAGGCCTTTGGTCTCAAAAGTTTAGTTTGTAAGGCCCTAGAACGCCTCTTTTAGGAGTTATTTAACGATATAGATTCAAAAATGTTGCCGAGTGTGTTGCAGGTTGCATTTGACGTGAATATTTAGTTTTATTCTGCAGCACCACGTAGTGAAGTTACAACGCAATTAGCAATTTGTAAATCTTCTAGGTGTAAAAACACGTAGAAGTGTCAACTTTCGTAGAGATCGGTCTAACGGTGTTGGATTTGTGCTCTTATATACATACCAACGCCCAGTTTATATACATATTATTAATTTTATTATCATTATATTATTATTATGTTATTATATTATAATTATATTATTATCATTATTATTATTATTATTATTATTATTATTATTGTTCTTTGTCTTAAGAGTTTCTCAGGTGTTCACAAATTGGGAGGCCATTCAGACATATCTCAACAAATGTTAGTGTTCATTTAACAGAGTGTGAACAATTGTGCATGTTTCCAGAATCACGTATTTTCGGGTTTTGGGAATTATAATAATAGAGTCTGTTTCCATGTATCTCTTCAAATTTTTAATAATAATAATAATAATGATTATTCTATTGTTGTTATCATCATTATCGTCATTATTGCAATACAAATTTAAATCACATATTAAAGTATAAATATCTTTAAATGTATGTATTGTAATATACAAAATATTACAGAACAAACGTCGCGCCTTAATCTGGACGAACGGAGCTGTAATATGCAAAATATTACAAAACAAACGCCGCGCTTTAATCTGGACGGTCGCGGTTACTAGGTAACGAAGGTTGTTGACGGGCTGGAGGGGGCGCTGGACTAGAGAGTTGGTGGTTGACTGGCATCGTGGTGATAGCGGCGCGAATGTAATCTGAATTACTTAAGTAGGACATCGACGTGAATAGGGAGGATAGTTTGTGGAACAATAGTGCAAGAAGTGAGTCAGCAAGAAAGAAGCAGACGACTTCGGCGACGACCGGCGCGAAGAGGGATTTTCGGCGCGGAAGTCAAGGGGCTACGAACTGCGGGGCCATCGTTTCACAACGCCAGCCAATTCGGTACCGTGAACCTGATGCATGCAATCAATCAAGAGAATTTATATTGTTAATCCCAAATTCAATTTTTAATAAACAAAATTATTGTTGTGCCACGTTATATGTGATTCCTTCGGAATATAGATAATTTCAGACTTCCAGGCTTCTCTGTATTGAGAGCATGAGAACCAAAGAACTGAGCTAGCAAATTAAAAGTAAATCATTCATTATTTTATCACAGTATGCGAAAGTGTTCTGCCATCAGGTTTCAAAAAAGTAAAAGCAGAAATCAAACTATTCATCTACAACAGGGCGTCTAACTATTCGCTTACGCGACCGAGAGCGCGCGCGCGGCCTCTCTAGTACTGCGCGGCGCACCACACCGCGTTGGGATCCGCGGCGGCAGCGGCAGCGGGGTCGTCCGCGTCCCACGGCAGCGCAGGCGTCTCGTCGTCCCACGGCGCGCCGGGAAGTCGCCTGGCGGCGCCGCCCGCGCTGCCGCCCCGGCGCGTGATCTTCCTGCGCGTGCGCTGCAACATGGCCGGCCTCTCCGCGCCCCGCGGCAGCTCCTCGATCACCTGCGCACGCACGCGCGCCTCGCTGCACACCTCCGCGCGCTCGCTCGCTTTGCTGGTGGGACGTCGTGGCAACGTTTCCAAGCGGGCGGCATGCCTGAACCGGAAGCTGTAGTGAAAGGGCGCACCTGAGATAAAACTAAAGAGGTGCCAGGATGTGACTGCTCCAGGAAACCCCCCACGCAAACAGTGTTGAGAAAGGTTAGTCTGGGACGATTGTGCAAGATCCCTGGAATTGGCTAGCCATCGAGTCTGGGGACGCCGACAGCATGACGCCGCGCAGGGTGGGGGAGACAAGGATGTATGTAAGGCGGGCGCTTTCTGCGCTCGCGGAGATTCAGAGAGATTCGTTGAGCTTGTTGTTAGCCGACGGTCTGGATGGGATCTCCAGTGCACTCCAGCACGTGGTTTCCGGGGCGGAGACCGGTTTTGGCGCCAGGCCATGTAGGTACGTGGATACCGGAGAGTTAACGCCCGATTGCATCGCATCACGCGTTGTACCTGCTTTCGAGCAGCGGCACTGAGCTGTAGGGTCTAGGGATGGTCGCGGGGTTTTCGCGGCTAAGGAGGAGAAAAAGATTGCTAAGAAGAAGAAAATGTTAAATTTTCACTTGTAATATTTCTTTAATTGTTAAGTTCTTGTAAATATTGTAATCTTCAACGCAGTGTCTGAGTCATTTATTCCAGTACGTCACACTGGTTGCGTATCAAGTAGCCCAGTCAAATGACGAAGGGCATTAAATAATTAACCCTCCAGCGGGCGCGTAGTGGCTCTCACTGCCGCATTCTTACATTTTCGTTGATTTCGTGTAAATAATTGACGTCGCACTCTTGAGCTCATAGTTATTCTTCGTTGATTATATTTTCAACCCGATGACTCTCAAATCATGATTTTAGACACTGCCTGTCGACCGTTATTCATTATTTATCAGAACATTGCAACGGTTGCTGCACGCCGTACCGCACACGCCTTGTCATTTAAGTATAATATTTGCTTATTTTATTCATTAGAATTCTTACTGCAGTTTTGTTATTTAGCTTTATGATACAGATTTTGGAGTACTAATTACTAACTCAAATTTTGAAGCGTTGTGTCCGAAGAAACGTTAGAACGCACGTTTGCACCGTATTTATTCCCTGATATGTAACACATGCCAAGACACGAAGAGAGCGAGTGATGGATCAGACTCATTAATATTGTTATTTCGTTTGGTATTTACTTAGTTATTATGAATCAAAATGTATAAAACGCAAATAAATAATTTTTTCCCTACATTCTCTAACAAAAGTAATAACTATTGTGAAAATTGAAGATAATAAATGTGGTACGAAGTGCTGGCGGGAAATTTTGGGACGCGCCTGTTGGAGGGTTAAAGAGACAAATTGATGTGGAGAAACGTTTTTTCTTACTAACCTGTACTTTTCCTAGTTTTTAATATAATCCCCACCAACATTTACGGACTTGTCCCAACGGATTACCAGATTTTTTATAACAGTTACAAAGAAATCTTTATCTTGGTGTTTGAACCAATTTCCCACAAATTTTTTGACATCCTCTTTATCCTGGAACTTCTTCCCACGTAATGCCTTCTGCAGTAAACCAAACAAATGGAAATCAGATGATGCTAAAAGGGGGCGGTAAGAGAGATGAAGCAGTACCTCCTAACCTATTTTCTTGATGGTTTCACGGCTTTGTTGTGCTGTGTTAGGGCGTGCGTTGTTTTGCTGAAAAATCACACCTCTCTTTTCATATACACGACGTTTCTCTCTCATTGATAGCTTCGCCTTGTTCAGATGCATATCTGAGCAGTATTGGCTGTTTATTAAACGCTGTTCTTCGAGATTATCATAAAAGAACGCACCTTCAGCGTCCCCAAAAACAGCCAACATGACTTTTCCAGCTGATGCGGCTAGAACGGTGTTTGTCAATTACTGAGTCTCGACCTCTTTTGACCTGTTCGATCCAGTTGTAAAAGTTATCGCGGTTCTTACAACTTCATAATACACTTTTGTGCTTCACCTTTAGCAAGTACAAAACATATCAAAGAACACTGTTAACCCAATGTGGAATTTTCAAGTCGGCTCGTCATCGTTATTCTTAATTCTGAGGAGATGCCTCTAAATTTACCAAACTTGTCCTGTCCACTGTTTTCTCGTCAGACCAATTTGTGTCTTAAATTATTGAATGACTTACGTAGAAAAAAAACTAGTGATTCTAAAACACATGTTATCTCGTTATGTACTTTCTCACCCGTATTTCCATGAAAAATTACGCGAAAAATACTAAAATGTTTGGACCATCTGTCTTTCAGGAACAGATTTCATTATCAGATTATCTTCAAGGAACAAGTTTGGTCAAAAACATTTTTTTATCGACAGACGATTCGATTATTTGTATTCATGTACGTCCAGCGGCTTCAAATCTTCCGCGCTGATTTAAAAAAGGTAAATTAAATGTTTTAATGAAAAATTGAGGAAATTTCCTTGGAAGATTTCAAAGTTGTCTCGGGGGCGGGAGAGGGAGATTTGATTTTTGGTCAGCCAGATTTTCCCGTTGGAGATATTAATTTTTTGTCTGGAAGATGTCTGGATCATTTCTCGTGATCAAAGAATTTTCAGACCAAACTTATGTATTTTTTAGGGTAGAATCCGAAACTGCAATAAAAAGTGAGGGTTCCCATTTAAGATTTCAAAGTTGGCTCCCACCTCACCCTCAAGGGGTGAGCGTGGAAGTTTGATTATAGGACTGACAGATGTCCCCTGGGAGATATTTTTTGCCTTAGAGATTGTTTTGTACGTTGCATATTTTTCAAGTTATTTTGATTTGTCAAGGTTCAACTAGTTTCGCTAACGTTTACTGATAATAAAGACTTTATTAACAAATTAATTTTAAAAGGACTAATTTTAAAAGTACTAAAGTACTAAAGGTACTAATTTTAAAAGGAGATTAATTGGAGTGTAGGATCGCCCTGAATAGGATACCAGAAATGCTCCTTCAATTATATGCATTTTCTTCTGGGGTCCATCGTTAATCCCCCCCACACACACACACACACATTGATGCTCTCCGGGTACCGGACTGACATTGGTAGGCTTAGGCTAGCGCCACACGATCTGGAGGAGAATTCTAGCGGCCGAATGCTTTGATCGGTAATTTTCGGTGGTTTCTCCGATGAACGCCAGGCGAATTCCTGATTAGTACTAGAACCCTTCCCCTTCCTTGTTCTATCCTCACCGTTTACTTACAGACACTTACACTTACATGCACTACACTAGCCTACATGCCGGGAGACCGGTCGGGATCTTAGAGTTTGTCTCCGCTGAAGCGGTTCCCCGCTGGTGGCAGATATCTTGTTCGGAAAAACCTCGCTAGCTTTTTCTGGTGTTTTAACACACTTCATATAGGTATCTTGCCGTTTAATATGTACACGCAATTTTGGAATCACATTTTGCTCAGATATTCGGAAATAATAAAAAGAATCATTCTCACGGTCGTTGTATACACTCTTAAAGAGGATGTAAAATGTTCCCTTCAAAAGGCACACGCTAATGGCATGAACTCACCATTTTCTCCTTATTTCTTTTTTAAGTTTTATTCTAATGTGATTTACAATTGCTAACTCTGATTGCTATCACAAGACCACAGGTTATCTATAGCGTTGCGATTGATACCCAGTTTCGAAGCGGCGATCGTGTTTGTGTGGCCTGCCAACCAATGGACGTAAACGTGAGTTTTACGGCACTCGTGTGTCATCACGATCAGAGTTTGGTCGAATTCGCTTTAAGGCGAACTGCTGACTGTAGCACTCCGTGCTCTACCGCGCCCACTTTTAGTGGGCGAAACGAACATTTCACCTATTCAGATTGTTCATCACTGTACGCAAAATCAAAGATGTTGAGAGTTGCTTTTTTTATTTTTTTCCTATTTCTTCTAGCCTTATTTTTCTTTTCCTTTGCTGAAGAGTTGAAGAGCGACAATTTCAATAACACTCTAAAGCCAGGGATGGTCGAACTCAAATTATTCGACCGAACAAATCCTTTTATCCCGACACAGACGAATTTGTTTCCTTAGATTATTATATGTGATTATGACGATTAAAGGTGCCGTAACAGGTACATCAGCTAACACTTCCCCCGAAAATGTCAGCAGAAATTGTTCATATGCCTTCCTGGAAGTTACTGACAAAATTTCAACTAACCTCACTAATGCCTCATAATAGAAATATAAAGTTTATATTGTCCGTACCCGTGGCGGATGCGAACTTAGTAGTGCCGTAATGATTTGGGACAGAAGGATCACGGGTTCGAGTTCCGGCTCAGACATGGTTGTATGTGTTAGCCCTTTCACCTCCTATCATCACCATATCGTTTCATCCTCATATCATAACGCTAAATCCAGTAGTGGTAGCTAATGATCAAGTAGTTGATGCGACCTTAAATAACAAAAAAACATCTTTTTAAACCATATCTCTAACATCAAACTCATCTACAGTCAAACATAGCTCTGAGTAAACAGTTATAATATTTTCACTTGATTTACTATCACTGCTTGATCCATTAGTGATTCCGGGTGCATAAACTGCTAATGTCATTAGACCCGTGAGTGCAGTGCATGTATCATCGTTTTGGGGGTAGCGGTTATCTTCTCCGCTGGATGGCGAGATCCGGCGCCTAGCTACACGTTGAATAGCAGGGTTTCTCCACCAAGGAATCACCCACCAACGTAGCACCGCCGCTGCCGGGACACGCTCGAAGCTACCATCAGGTCTCCCAACATGTGTGTTTACGTAGTGCTTGTAAGTATAAGTGTGTGTAAGGAATGGGGTTAAGACAAGGAAGAGGAAGGTAAGATCGCGCGCGGTCCGTGGCCCGTTTGTTTGGGTACTGCTCCAGCATTCGCCTGGTGTTGACCAGAGAAACCACGGAAAACAGAACAGAGCGGCTGGTTGCTAGAATTCTCCTCTAGACTGCGACAGAAGTCGATTGCTAGTGTAAAGAATGCAGCCACTGTTGGAACGCAAATCCTAAGACTTCGCGGTCACAGGCACTGCAGTGTCATTAAGTAATGCCTTACGCTCCATAAGGAGGTTCCGCTACACTCATATACAGAGATTTTGCGTCATATTAAGAGTCCTGTATGTTAAAAACTTGTAAAAGAAGACACAATCCCACAGGAAAGGCTAAAAATAAGTGTCGTAGAATGTTGAAGTACCTCTTCAATACATTGAATCACCACGCCATAGGGTCGCACAAGTTTCACTTCCTTTTTCACGTTTTGCATGTTCTCAGGAAAGTCAACGGGTTCCACACGCTCGATCTGCAAAAAAAGAGAGGTTGAAAACGTAAGGACAATAGTATGAATATACGGACATGCGGAAGTTGTTTAGAGCAAAGAAAAATTGATAACTGTTGTGTCAACTATTTAGTTCATTACGTTTTCAAGTGAAATGCGTATTATCCTTCTGGTGGGCGCGCGGCCGCACTTCTTGCCACCTTTGTGCTTTTATTGTTCTAAAATGGAGTACGGCTTCAGTATTCTCACTTCGCAACATTAAAAACGAAACGCGAAAATCTCCGTTCCGTTGCGTTCTCCGTATCAATCGTAGAGGTGATTTGAAAATAAAAAAAATGCTGACTGTAGCACTCCGTGCTCTACCGCGCCCGTGTAAGTACTTTTAGTATTCGAAACTAACATTTCACCTATTCAGATTGTTCGTTTATAAGTATTTTCATCACTGTATGAAAAATCAAAGATGTTGAAAGTTTTTTTTTTATTTCTTCCTATTTCTTCTAGCCTTATTTTCCTTTTCCTTTGCTGAAGAGCTGAAACAGACGAAGAAATCTGGCACCTTCTTGAGTTACTGGAAACGGCTTGAAGAAAATCAATTGATGCTTTTCTTAAATTTAAGGACAGAAACTGTTTCATTTAATTCATTTGTGTATTTAATAGCAATTTTCTAGGTAATTTTTTTCTTTGTTATATTTTGTTTTATACTGTTTTCTGAAACAGTGTTTTTTATTATTTTATACATAAAAATAGCCATATTTCTGTGATTTATAAAATGTGTGAACATTAAAAATATAATGAATAATTCCGAGTTTTTATACTTACTTCTTCAACTAAATAATAGAAGTTTTGAGGGTTCAAAAGAATGATTTCTCGAGACAGCATTCTTTACTTGAAGAGGTTTTGCGCCACAAATTGGTCAGGTTTCACTGGATCTGTTGCCTGTTATTATATTTAAAATTTTACCGTCAATTAATGTCAAATATAGCACAAATGAAACTCTTACAGTCTGTCCATTACTAAGCACAATTTCCACTTCGCTGAGTTCACAAATTTCTTTCTCCATGTTTAGTTTTTCTTGGAGTACATGCTTGCTAGTTTCCTTTTTATATTCCAATTTTATTGGCCTACAGAACCTCACGGACTGAGGTGTGTGATTGTTCCATATAATGCTATGTGAACTCACCAAGCGCAAGGGTATGAGTGTTGTGGCAAATATCGTCGATTCCAAGGAATCAGAAAGTGAAGTAGAAATTTGCTTATAGAGACTTTGTCTGGAGCTCCCATCAAAGCCGTAACTGCAAATTAGTTGTGCATTACATACTGTTGTATCGGTTAACATTGTTTGGTGAATAATTACATCTTCTTGGAGAAGAACTATTCTCCTTGCTGTATGATTTAACAGGGACTGTAAAGGGACTCTAGCTACACTATCTGTGACATGTAAACCTGAAGGTCTGCATGTAGCTTTTGCTCTTTTCACTTTTTCGTATGATGGGAAAATATCTGCATTGTGGGTTTTAGAGAGTAGCCTTGTGTTTATATACTGTTGCTTGCTCAAATTGTTATCTAGCAAATAGGGTAATGCCTCCTCATCGGATAATGCAACTGGTAGTTTCTTGTTTTCAGAATTGCATAATATTTTTTTTAATTTTCGATGGTCTAGTCGGAGTTTCAGTGACTTGGTCAAGAACAACAGCTAGATCTCTCTTCCCCGAAGCTGGAGCCGATATGCTTGCGGCTTTCACCATTAAATTTGCCTGATGGTCGTTTTCGAAGGACAATTTTGCTGCCACTCTTCGTTTGGACCTCTCAGATTTGTCATCGTAGGAACGAACAGGTCTCCCTGTTCGAGATTTGTCTTCATGAGATTCAGTCAATTTTCTCTGTGAGCAAATGAAATCCCCAGAAAGACATTCAGAATTTTTTGCTAAGAACGTTTTTAAAGTTCGGTGACATTCTTGCCATCTTCTATTAAGTTTGTGGCAAAAATCTTTTGTTTTTATCTTCAAACACTTTAAAAGATCTTCAGAGACATTATTACCATAACATGCGCTTACAATATAATTCAAAATTGCACATTCCTGCCTCTCTTTTATCTCCGCTGAATGCCACACAATGAATAGGTCTTTTCGATTGATATGACACACACCTAAAAAGATACAAATTTCGTGTAAGGCGGCAGGAAGCGGCAGCTAAAGTTATGTAAAACATTATCTCCTTTAGTTGAATGATAATTTAGAAATAGATTCAGCACAGCAAACGGCAGCATATTAGTTATAAGTCAATGTAAACATGAACATAACCTAAAATATGATACCACTTACAGGGTATGTTTAAGACACGAATATTCCGCGATGTGAATCACTAAATACTACTTTTCTTATTAGAAATAATAGAGCTTACCTTCATTGTCAATATCCATATGGCGACTGCGCTTTCAACACCAAAATACTGATACAAGAAACAAAATATTCTGTACACGTATCGCGCTCGGGCCTTACAACTTGCTTACAGAAGTGCCAACTTCTAGCACCTTGCACATAAAACCAGGACAACCAACTTGAGTAATAATACCGATTCATGATGCTTTGATTATATTAGAATACTTATATTCATGTTAATTTGTGATATGTTACAACTTATTTTTCGACTTTTGGCCAAGAATTAGGACATTTCATCCCAACGTGCGGCGGGCTCGTCCTATCTTTTCCCGCTAGCAGGCGCGTGCGGCACTCTGGATTTTTCTTCTTCGATTTTCGTCTCAGTAGTAATTACTTTTCTTAGAGAAAGTGAAAGAAATATTCTTTATTTATGTTTTTATACATTTTAATTTACAATAACTTACTAAATACCAAACGAAATAACAAAATTAATAACAGTCTAATCTATCACTTTTTCGTTCCGTGTCTTGACATGTGTTACATGTCGGAGAATGAATGCGGTACAAACGTGCCTTCTAATGTTTCTTCGGTATCAACGCATTTAAATTTGAATTAGTAGTTAGTACTTCAAAATCTGTCATACAGCTCAATAACAAAACAACAGTAAGAATTCGAATGGATAAAATACGCAAATATTACACTTACATGACAAGGCGCGAGCGGTAGGGAGTGCCGCAACTGTTGCATAATTCAGATTAGCAATCAACGTTCGATCGGCACTCTCAAAAATCGTTATTTGAGGGTCATCGAGTTGATAATATAATCAACGAAGTATAACCATGAGCTCAATAGTGCGATACCATTTATTTACACGAAATCAACAAAAATGTAAGTATGCGGCACTGAGTGCCGTTACATGCCCGCCGGAGCGTTAAAACGTTCTCCCTCATGTTCGGGAATGCATTCGCTCTGACACTGTCTTGCAGAAAACTTGTCCGATATATTCGGGCAATATTTCACAATCGCAGGGGCAGAATATGCAGTGAAGGCGTGCTTAATACTTAATGGTGCGGCGGGTTGCATAGAGCTTTTGTTCAGGGGCCCTTGAGTCATAAACGCATACATCTTCTACAACGCCGCCATTTTGCATCTGTGCGCGACAGACATACGAAAATTCCCATTGTACTATCCCTAAATACTTCGCGCAAGAGCAAACAAGTTGACAAAGTTTTGACGGAATCGGGAAGGCGCATAAAATACCAACTAACAAACATTGACTTTTACATATTAGATAAATGTCTTCAAAACCTGGTAATCTATGTAGTAAACTACACTATACTAAGACTCAAAATACTAGAAATATTTCGAAACAGTATTTTGAATGTTCAGTTTTCAAATGAATAGTCCTGAATCTTTTTAGCCACAACCAAAGAACCTCCAATTATTACAAACGCATGCGATCAATTTAATCATAGCCGATCCTCGGTGGCAAAGATCGCTAAGTCAGTAGTGCTGTAGCAATCTCCGTCCGAAGGGTCGTTGGTTCGTGTCCCACCTCGAGCATGGTTGTATTTGTCTTCGTCCTTGCACCTCCCTATCATCACCACACATCATCTCATCTTCACAGTTACCGTAACAGTTAAACCCAATAATGGTCGCTAATGACCTAGATGTTAATGCGACCTTAAATAATAAAAACAATCTACTCATATTTTGATAGAAATAATCAAACAATTTTTGGGGATCGAATCCGAACTCTGGAGTTTGCAGGCCTGTAAGCAATTTAGGCACATCAACGCATTCCCATACATGAAATATTACCCACCTCTTCCTCAATGATGACACAGCTCTCCGTCGGTTCCTCCAGCATGTTGCTGAACTGCATTGGAGCCAACTGCATGTCCGGGGGCTCAACCGGAGGCCTAGTAGGGGAGCTGGGGACCGAAGTTGGGTAGTTTCTGCAGGAAGAACATATGCGCATTTTGATATTTATTTATTCAGTCGCTGCCTAGATGATTGATTGATTGATTGAATGTTAGTTATTCCAGGCGCCTCAAAGACTAAGGTAATTATTCTCATGAGTGTAGTGCATGCAGTTTTTCGGGAGGTGGCGGTGAACTTTGCCCCGCTGGACGACGATATTCGGCGCCGACCTAACATAGCGGTTTTCCCAACCAGGTATCTGTCACCAAGAGAGCACCACACCAGCCGTAGCAACCTCTAAACTCCCGAGTGGTCTCCCAGCATGTGTGGTAGTGAAGTGCATGTGTGTGTTAATGTGTGTGGGTAAGGGGTGAGGATAGTACAAGGAAAGGGAAGAAAAGATCGAGCGCGGTCCGTGGCCCGTTGGCTAGGGTACTGATACCGCATTCGCCTGATGATGATCGTAGAAACCACGAAAAACTATTGATCAGAGTAGCAGGTCGCTAGAATTCTCCTCCAGACAGCGACTAAATTTGAACTAGCTCTCTGGCTAGTGTCGAAAATTATGCCACCGTCGGGACTGGAACTTAGGACCTCTCGGTCACAGGCCCTACGATGGCATCAGTTGATGCCCTGAGCCATGTCTCCCGGTCCGCTGGCTGGATGAGAGTTCTATCTGCCGAATGCTCTGATCTCCCGAAGTTGCAGGTCAACATGAAGCTTGGCGTCGGATATCACTTTGCAGAGTGCGAGGAACAGTCACCTGCCGGTTTTCAACTTACTCTAGACTTGCGGGTCTAATAACCATCAAATTGGACGCGACGGGAAATGCCAATTAGGTTCTTCATTAATTAATTTGCAATTTATTTTGCTATCGCTTATTTTATATGTTGCCAGAGACGAAACTAAAGTTAGTGGCAAAAGAGATGGATTTGACTGATTAGTAAATCCGAGCGCTTCAACTGCTACGGTCATTAATCCTGTAAGTATATTCATGTTTTATCTCGGGAAGTGGCGCCGATTTTACCTCGCTGGATGCTGAGATCCGGCGTCGACCTAGACATCAGCTTGCGTGGATTATCCCCAATCAGATATCTCCCACCAGCGGGGCATCGTCTCACCGAGGACATGTTCCAAGATCCCGACTGGTCTCCCGACATGTGTGGTAATGTAGTGTTTGTGTGTGTAAGCGTGTATAAGTAAGGCGGAGGATATAATAAGGAAAGGGAAGAAAAGAATTCGCGCGGTCTGTAAGTCGTTTGTTTGGTACTCCTCCGGCATTCGCCTGGTGTTGATTGGAGAAACCACGGAAAACTATCAATCACAGCAGCCGGCCGCTAGAATTCTACTCCAGACAGCGTTTGAATTCAACCTAGCTATCTAACCAGTGTCCTGCCACCGTTGAAACTCGAACCCTAGGACCTGACCGTCAGAGGCAGAACTCTTAGCGAACCTAGCTGGTTCGAAAGAGATGGATCCATCTTCAATTTAATTTCTACATCTTTAAATTTCCCATAAATATTTTATTAGAAATGAAAATATGTCATTATGTCATATTTATAATAATTAGGTTTTTACAGAAAATTCTATTGACTGGGGGTTGTTGATTGAATATTTTTTTCCTGATAGACAACTGTTAAGTTTGTTATCCCATTAAGTGTAGGGCTTGCCATATCTCGGGTGATGGTTGCGTTCTTCTTTCTGTTTAACGTTATATTGTGTTGAACTACACATTGACTTGCGGAATCTCCTTCTCCATCTATCTTTTCCAACGGAGCACCACCCTAGCCTAGACAAGATATTAAGTTCCGTTTACATTCCCAAGTAGAAACATCATGTTAGTGAGAATCTCTAGATCAACAAATATGCAACACGTAAATGTGACACGAGTGTTTAGCAATAGCACATCATTTTACCAACAATTTCCGTAATTAAACTTCACTTAATTACTCTTCAAAATATACCAGTCACGTCGTTGCGTCTAAAGTGAAAAACAACTTAACTAAAATTAAACTATTTTTTCCCTTCAGGGGCAGCTTCAATACGAACCCCTCGCCTCACCTGACATTACATCCACTTGCAGCTATCTGCATCTATGATTTTGGGAGGGAGCGTCTTCCACTCTCTCACCATTTCCCTCTCTCTAGTTTTGCAGGTCGGGAACCTACCTGTCGATAACCCGCTGAGATAGCCGCGGTCCTTTCCAGTTCTTGGTTATCGCCGCCGCTGTGATCCATGTATCTAAAGCGGAATGGTGGATAATCACGGGATAGGGTAGAGCATGATTGATGGAGCGATCCGGTGAAATGCATATTCAGCAGGGGAAAAGGGAGTACCCCGAGAAAACCAGCCGTGAACCCGCTTTGTCTACCATAAATTCCACTTGGAGCCACCTGAGACCGAACCCAGGCACCAGCTGAGAAAGGTGTGCAGTCTCGACTCTACGTGACGGGCCGCACTATGTTCTCATGTTCGCCTCTCAAGTGCATCATGTTTTATGCAACATGCAAAATCTAGCTATAAATTGTGATTGTGTAATCCAGCTGTCAACTGCAGGCTACTGTAAGTATTATGTTTGTGAAGGTGTTAAGCAGTCAGTCGTCCAAAGAACATCCTGCGTGAAGAGCTCGAAGAGTAAACTTGATATCATAGGAACAACACCATTCATAGTCTTAGGCCCGCAACAGACTACACCGAGGAATGTGTTTCCAGAAATGTGCGACGAGAAATGTGGAAAATCGAAAAAGACACTCTTATGGACCCCCACACACTTGAAAGAGTTTTCTCGATCGCCTCTGCGTAGGCGAAAGAATTCCTCGCTCGAGTCGGTCGGCGAGCGAGTTTTCTCGGACACATTTCTACTCCTTCGCTTGTTATATGACATTTAGGCATTATCTGCCGCAGGAAAACACCAAACAGTGCATAGAACGGTGTGATTTAGCAGTAAAAGATGCGATGAACTACAAGTTTTTTAATTGTTTTCTTGAATTTTCTCTTAAAACTCAAATGAACAAGAACAAACTTGTATGGAAGATATTCTTATTTGTATGAAACCCACTCATAATGAGCAATATATTGTGACATTTGATAGAAATTCAAAGTCCCACGCACGCCCAAGCAACGTACGCGACGCCAGGGAACAGTATGTTCCGTAAGTAATCACCCGCCCGTGAAAACCTCCGGCCGGCCGCGCGAAAGGGATTGTGACGCGCGCAGCTGCCCGCCAGGGGAGGGAGCGAAGGAACTCTCCCCTACATTTGAGGAGAGGTGCTGATAAATACCGCCGACAGCCAGAGAAAAGCTCTCTTGTCGCTTGCCACTTCGCACTTGGTTATTATTCATCCAGCTACTCTCTCGACATCTACAGTAACTTAGGAGTTTTCACAGTAGATGCTGTGTTAGCTAAAATACGTCGGAATAGTTCTAATGCATTCCGGGATACTGTGTCGGAAATAGGGCACGAAAGTTATCAAAGTTGAATAGTTAGAACGTTTCGAGCGAAAATTAGTAGTGAAACGGTGTGAATTCGGAAATGAAGTTGAGTAGAGGTTGCGATCACTGCAATCTAATACGTGCAGCAGAAAGACTAAACGTTTTACTGCTTATACGTAGCTGCACTGTACGCAAAAGAACGTTTTATTCGCATTGCTATAAATTGCGACGTGCATTGTCTACGCACGGAAGCGTACCAACGAGGGCAGGACGGATCTGGATGAGACGGGACAAGACGGACCTGGACGGGGCGAGCTGCGTATTCCGGAACGAGAAGAAGAGACGAAGAGGTCGACGAATGACGTGCTACGCGCTGGGTCAGGTAACCGCCGAACGGAAGGGAAGGCCAGGGTTGACGTAGGTTACGGATTTCGTGCGGCGCGCTCAGAACGCCGTTTGTGTGCCAGCCGAACAACTAGAGAGAGTTTGTGCCTTGCCACACTATGAACAGAAAACACTAGTAAAATTCAATTGCCTTAATGATCAAAGATCTGAGAAAAAGAAATACATTTGTAATTATAAAGGATTATGTCTTGTAATGTTTTAAAAGGGTCATGTTTATTGTTGTAAGAAATGCATGTATGTTGTAGGTATAAAGTAGTTGAATGGTATAGCAGACTGTGCACAAGTCAGAATAAGGTTAAGGCAAATGTTATTTTGCAATTTATGTAAATTCAGTTTCTAATCCGCCAAAGACGGACAGATATTTTGAGTGTATCAACAACATTATAATTCTTTTTTGTTTGATTTTGGATTTTTTTATTAAATTCATGTGTTTTGATATATTATTTGTGCGTGTGTTTGGTCAGCCCTTGTCACTCGTAAGATCCTGCTCCCCTGAGATTTTCAAAAGCTCGTTTTCGAGCATTCGTCTGCGCGTCTGCCTATGCGCGACTACGCATAAGGGAGAAGCGTCAGAGTATAAATAAAAATTTGAAGCAAGAAACTTGAAGGGGTATTTTGAAAGAATTGAATTAATTCATTACTTTTTTAATTCGTAGCTTAAGAAAATTTGCTGATGTATTTGTCCCTTATACGTCTCATAATTTCCCTTTTTTTGTATTAAATAATGATTTGTACGCAATGCAGTAGTGTATTTCTCTCTAGGAAATTCGAACTCGGTAAACAAATGGTTTACGGCTATGTTAACAAAACTGGTATTTCACGGGTTAACATTACACAAGAGCATTTAATAAAACAAGAAATGTAACTCGCAGCTGATCTCATAGCTAACTGCTGCCACGACTCCCGGCATGTGGCACATAAAGGCATTTCGAGACATCGAATAACCTATTTCTAGTGTGTGGATGCAGCCTCGCCGGCCTCTTTCCACATTTCTTGTCGCACATTTCTCGCAACGCATTCCTCGGTGTAGTCTGTTGCAAGCCTTAGTGGCGGGTCCAGGGAATTTGTCACCCAAGCTACATGTTAGTGAACTTTTTGGCCTTAAGAGAGTCAGAGACTCTTGTATACAGAGAGAATATTTGTCTGTATACAAGAGTCAACGTAGGTGTCCGTATTGTGGCCAGTTAGTGTAAGATAGCGTGTGTGTGGGTGTCAGTGTATCTGCACAACAGTGTGTGAATGATCGTGCGAAAAAACGTGAGCACTGAAGTGTGTATGAAAGAACGAGCAAGCGTGTGTGAAAATGTAAGTGTATCAGCATATGCATGTGTGTGTTTGCGCGCGAAATGAATTTTTGTGTGTGAGTGTGCGAGGGTGTAAATGAAAGAGTGTGACCAAATATTTGTGTAAGCGACTGTGTTTCGGAATACGAGTGTTGGTGAGTAATAGTGTGAGTACTTATGAATGTGTGATAGTATGTGATTGAGTATGCGGATGTGTAGGTGAATTAGTGTGCATTGTGTCTGTGAGTGAGTTTGAAGGTGGGTGGGTTTATAAGTGTGGGTTCTTTCATGAGAGCATGTGCTTGGATGACTGTGCCGAATTGTGTGTGTGTTTGTGTGTGTGAATGCGTGAGAGTGTGCATGAAAGTGTTAGTGGTTTTGCGTGAGAATGTGGGAATGGTTGAATTGTTGTGTGTGGATGTGTGGTGGGTGTGAGGGAGAGTGTACGATTTTTCGTGAATTCAGTATGTGAGAGTTGTGTTTGTGTGTTCGAGTTGTATAGAACCCACCAGCACCAAAGTATGCACTAGCTTGTCAACTAGGTCGAACGCAGTCTCTGTTTGGCGGAGAATTCTAGCGACCGGCTGCTCTAATCAGTAGTTTTCTGTGGTTTCTCCAATCAACCCCAGGCGAATGCCTGAGCAGTACCTTAACAAACGAGCCACGGGCCGCTCGCGATCTTTCCTTCCTCTTCCTTTCCCTATCCTCACCCCTGACACACACACACACACACACACACACAAACATATAGTACATTACCTCATATGCGGAGAGATCAGTCGGAAGCTTAGAGCTTGTCCAGGCGGGCAGCGCTCCTCCTGTGGAAGATACGAGGACACATCCGGGAGTCAGATCAGGGGCTTAGAACTTGTCCCGGCAGGGGCGGTGCCCCGCTGGTGGGAAATATTCTTGTAGGGAGAAACCTAGCCAGTTGACGGTAGATCGGCGCCGGATCTTGCCATCCAGTGGGGGAAGATCACCGCCACCTCACGATGAAAAATCATGCACTACACCTCAGTAGTTGACGCGTCTGGAATTACTAACAATCAATCAATCATCAATATGGGAGGAATTTTTTCTGAGCGCAGTTTGATGGTAGTTTTGGAAGTTTCGCGCGTGAGACTTATCAAGATTTCTCTTACAAGGGAGATAATAATTTAATACAGAACTTTAAATACATTTAAAAAATAAAAATAATTTATGTGAGTCTTTTTAAAACATAGCATCATTTCCAGGCTATCATTCAATTGCAGATCAATGCAGACGTTTACATCCTGATATTTGTGATTGAATGTTAATTCAGTTCTCGTGGTAGAGCAAGCCAAACAAGTTTGTAGTTCAGTTACCCGCTTCCATTGAAAGTGGAATAAATAAAACGTTTAAGATATTTAATAATAACATTTGAACGATGAACAGTGTCGAGAGATCAGACGATGGCTCCAGCATTCGTTATCCTTAGTTACTTCCTTGTCCGCCAACCCGGAAAGTGTACCCTGAGAAAATGCCTAGTATTAGTTTCGTTTTTTCCTGAAAGCACTGTCGGAACTAGCACCGTGGGGGACTAACGATCTCGATGCTGGTCACCGAGAACGACTGGAACTGACAGTCTTTTGTTTCCGGATCGTGTATCAAAATGTTCATTCGTAAGGCGAGAACGTAAAATGATGTGAAATGATGAACTGTGTATGAGAAAAGAACAAAAACATTAATTTCTTTGCTTGTAAAGCCAACTTGGGTGGCTCAGGACATCCATTGATGTTTATGTTTGAGTCCCGACGGTGGCAGGATATTTTCGAAACTAGCTAGATATCTAGGTCGAATTCTGTCGCAAACTGGATTCGAGTTCTAGTGGCCCCGGTGAATGCCGGTGCAGTATCCTAACAAACGGGCCACGGACTGCCCGTGATCTTCCCTTCCTTTTCCTTGACCTATCGTCATCTCTTACTTACAAACACCCTCATAAGCACTACATTACCACACGTACCTGGAGACCGTTTGAGAGTTTAGAGCTAGTCACGGCTGGGGCAGTGCCACGATGGAAGGAGATACCTAGTTAGGGAAAAACCCCACATCCGCCAGTTCGTTCGGCACCAGCACTTGCCATTGAGCGTGGTAATACCACCGCCCATCAATTCATTAAAGAATGCACTACACTTACGCGACCAAAGGCCGTGGAAGTTGTCGTACCCAGAAATGACAATCAATCAATCAATGAATTTACCTGTAGTCATGCGGGGATGCAGGCGGGGAGACGGGCGTGGGGGTTCGGGGCTGCTGGGTGCACGGGGCGGGCGGTCCGGTCGGGGCTGGCGCGGCGTAGCTGCGCGGGGCGCAGGGCGCTGAATAGGACGTGGCGTGGGGCGGGGAGTAGGGCCTGGACGGAGCCGCTCTAGCCCCCACACAAGAACCCGGTGGAGAGTGCGGCGGAAGCCGTTGGTGGAGCTTGTTGCGGTAGCATTCAGGCACTCCCTGCTCCATCTGATTCAGTAATTGATTAATTGCTAGTGACTCCGGGCGCGTCAACAGCTAAGGTCATTATTCCAGTAATTGTAGTGCATGTGATTTGCTTGGGAGGTGGCGGTGATCTTCCCCTGCTGGATGGCGAGGTCCGGCGCCCATGTATCTTCGGCTAACGGGGATTTCCCCAAATATGTATCTCCCACCAGCGGGGCACCGGCCCTGCCAGGAGAAGTTCAAAGCTCCCGACCAGTGATATAGTGCATGTGAGTGTGTGTGTGTGTGTAAGGAATGAGGATTGGACAAGAAAGAGGAAGGGAAGATTGCGCGAGGTACATGGCCCTGTTTGTTAGGGTACTGCTCCGGTATTCGCCTGGTGTTGATTGGAGAAACTACGGAAAAGATGATCAGAGAAACCGTCCGCTAGAACGACTCCCGACAGCGACTAAATTCGACCCAGCTGACAAGCCAGTGTAGAAACTCTTTCCGTCAGGACTCGAACCCTACAACCTTCATGTCAGAGACACTGCAGCCACATCAGTCGATGCCCTGAGCCACCTCTCTCGGTTTCATTAATTCATAATTTCATTTCCAAGTGTTTCAACTATTGAGGTCAATAGTCCCGTGCAGTCCCTATTATGTTATAGCTCCACCAACTTGAGAATGATGTTTACAGGAGCGCGCCACCGTCGGTGTTTACAACCGAAACGACAGAGACGGAGATAAAAGGATACTCGATTCAAAATTAAAATGGTACCGTGCCAAACTATTGCGAAAGAAAGCGCGATTTATTTCGTTGCAAATCTAGAATCTTCCCAATTAATATTTTAACTGTATTTAGACCTGTCTGCACCTCATATTGGAATAAATAAAAGTATACTTTTCCCTGCGAAACGATTCAAAATTTTGAAACTAATTCTTTCGATGAGCAGTAACATTCATATAAATCGTTTATTTTAACTTAAGTAGTTTCTCAGAATATATATCAAATCAAATTCTTTTTATGTAAGGAGTAACTACCACAATAATGAAAAATATTGTAGATACTTATGACAGTGAAGTTAATGTTTTGGTACTTTATTGCATACCTAACAAACCGTCTATAGCCTATGGAAAAAAAGATGAATGAAGGAGAATACAAATGTTTAAATTCAATGAATAAGTATTAAAAATTCAATATAAATAGAACTTTTTATAATAGTCTTGTACTAGATCGGTGAAAAGTAAAAAAAGCATCTTCAAGGGACAAAAATAAAACAATCAGTGCAAATGTTGCGTGATGTGTCTCTGAAGATATATATTTTATCAGCTGATTCACAACCTCTACGAAGGAGGCCATGGTGATTCCGTAGAAGCAGTCTCTGAACTCGCTTCCCGCTCCTGGCGACTTTTTTTTAGCGAAACTGACTGTACAGACCCGTGTTTTAATTGTTAGTTCCACGACGCGCCGCAATCGCAGCCTTCATTCTCCTCTTGGTCGAGTTATACTGTTGTTGAAATTGTTGTTGTTGTTGGTAGTGGTGGTGGTGGTGATGGTGTTAGAAAGGCAATGTTCCTCGCGGAATTGTAAGATTAACATTTTGGCTTGCAAGTTTCTCCCCTCTAGATATCTCCCACACAATGGCACAGCCCCAGACGGCACTAGTTTTAAGTTCGAGACTGGTCACCCGACATGCAGCGGCAACTTCAGCAAAACGAGAGATGACTGCATTGGCGAAAGTAGACGTGAGAACTGCACGGATCTATGTGGCACATAAGAGTAATGGTGCTACAAGAGCATGTACTTTCTCGACGTTATTTTCATTGAAAATTACTCGAAAAGTACTCAAACTTTAGAAAAATTTTACATGACCTTATTTCAAAATCTATCTTTAAGGAACAGATTTAATTAAGGAAAAATATCTATCTTTGATATTTTAGATTTAATTAAAATATCTATCTTTGATAATTTAGTTGAAGGAAGACTCCGAAAAAATTTTGAACTTTTGCGGTAGTCGAAAATCAGGGTTTTCAACGAACAGGAGACTTGCACCATTCTCTGAAACGGCCTTTACACTTTCCAACAACAAACTTTTATTAAAAACGTTAAAGCCATTTTTTTTAATTTAGGAAATGTTTCAAGGGCTTCATGTAAATTACCTCCCAAAATTAAAATATCGTTTCAAATTCAAGGGCCGTCACAGCCAGCCATATCAATCGTGGAATATCAATTTTGGAGAAATTCGGCAGAGCGGTTTACTCGCTAGCCTTGCTCAGACGGATATACAGACAG
The DNA here is from genome assembly GCA_031308135.1 of Acheta domesticus. Classification (NCBI taxonomy): domain Eukaryota; kingdom Metazoa; phylum Arthropoda; class Insecta; order Orthoptera; family Gryllidae; genus Acheta; species Acheta domesticus. The sequence continues at coordinate 54,655,031 of JAHLJT010002630.1, forward strand.
ACGTACAGACGTTTTGTCGTCATTCAATTTTTCGGTATCAGGGGCCCAGAAAACATGGATTCTGGTTACACTACGTAATAAACATTTTGTTTTCTAAATGTAGCAACTGGATTCATCCACTTTTTCGATACCAGGGCCTGGCAATACGAGTTTTTCTGCCGAAAATTCGCCCATTTTTCGAGCAGCATTACATAACTTTCTCTCTACTCCGTAGGGAAAGAGTAAAACCGGCAAAAGTTGCTCAGGGCATCAACTGACGTCACTGCAGTGCCTCTGACTGGGAGGTCCTAGGATTGGAATCCCGATGGTGACAGCATTTTCGACACTAGATAAGCAGCTAGATCTAAGTCAGCTGTGTGGAGGAGATTTCTGGCGGCCAGCTTCTATGATCAGTAGTTTTCCTTGGGTTCTCTGATCAACCCCAGGTGAATGTCAGACAGTACTCAATCAAACGTGCAACGGACTGCGCGCAGTCTTTCCTTCCCCTTCCTTGCCGTAACCTCACCCCATACTTACACACCCTTACACTCACATGCACTACAACATTACTCTTATCGGGTGACCGTGTAGTGTCACACAATGCACTTGGGGACTAATGACCTTAGCAGTTAACGCGCCCGAAATCACTAATCGACCAACCTAAGTGTGTAAATACCAAAACTACAATCCACACACAATCTCAAAATGAGGACGTGATCTTTCTACCATCTCGTGTATTAGTTACGAAAGTTCAACTGACTGAGAGCAAGATACAAACAAAACGTCCGAAACCAACAATTTTATACTAACTTTGTACTAACTGGTTAAGGTTTTATTTTATCGTAAACTTCGCATTTTCATAAAGATTAAATTTTTTACATAAAGCGAGGAATTTAGGAAATTAGGAAAGATTAAATTTTTTACATAAAGCGAGGACATTTACACAAAGCGAGGAATATTTCCAATGTAGAAATGGAGAAATGGAGAAACAGATACATCCTACAGATGTATCTATGTTTCTCAATAAACAACTGCGACTTACTCCTGGTAAGCCTTCCTTTCCCAAGCAGGTAATTATATTGGTGGTTTCCATTGCTTTGCAGTGTGTGCATGAATCTACAGTGTGCCAGTTAAGTCTCTCCGCACCGAGTCAAATCAGGGGCACCCATTAAAAACTGAATTTATGTTCGTAGCAACCATATCACTGGGAAACAAGTGCAGGAGACAACACTTCCAGTATCTGTAATGATTGTGGTGATTATGCAAATTATCTTTTCACTTGTTACAAGTTGAAGTTCGTGTTACCAACATACGTTCTGTTGCTAGCGCTGCGGAGAAACTCTACTGTCGCATTATTTCATAAAAGTTAATGATGGATAATGAATTTCAGATGAAATTCGTGAGGTAGTATGAAGGCAATCACGCCACAACCACACAAAGTGATCCTCCATGTCCTTCTCAGACTTCATGATTCGTCTTCACGAATCATTTTCGGCAAAAAAAACTCGTATTGCCGGGCCCTGGTATCGAAGAAGTGGATGAATCCAGTTGCTAAATTCACGGACGTCTTCACAGACTTGCATTGATTGATTGATTCGTGATTCCGAGCACGTCATCTGCTACGATCAGTAGTCCCGTGAGTGTAGTGTATGTTTATCGCGCGAGGTGATCGAGTGCTCTTCCCGCTGGATGGCGAGATCCGTCCCGACCTACCCCCAACAGTTAGATTGCAAATGCGCCTTCCTTCTTTATCCCAATTTCCATGACTAGGTTCACCTCCGGTATTCCACTTGCGAAATAACTTTAATTCCCAGAATATACACAACCTGGCTTACCTGTCTCTATGTAGATACTATCACGTTGTTTCTCGGTGTAATATTTAGAGGCTGATTGGTGGGTCTCTCTTCGTTTTCACTGACATTCTTCACGTAACATTTTTATTCTATTTTTTCTCTCACTCTTCTTCAAGAGATGCTCCTGTAAAAGGATATTAGATATGCCCCATGGCGGTTTTGTCTAAAGACCTCACAACCTTTGGAGGAGAGGTCTTATTGTCAGTTGTCGCAATGCAACGGCTGTGGGCTTTTGTTAACAATATAATATTTACAGTATCCAATACCAAACGACAAATGAATTTTTTATGGAAATTTAGACTAATTATAACTTAACTGAAATGAAACACATACACATATGAAACTATTGGTTTGATCAGGAATAGTGACTTAACGATGTTCATCTGAATTGCTTTTTGAATTATTAACAACGTTAATTTGTAAACAAAATTAACTTTAGAATGAGCTTCATTATAAAAATTGTTTTCTGGAATTTCAACGTTATCATTAATTATCTGCAAGAATTATAACATTTTATTTGTATGAATTATATAGGTAAAATGCTGATAACCAAAACGCACTTAACTTAAACGAACTTAGGTAAATTATTTTGAACACTATATCTACAAAACAAAGCATTCAGATGGTACGGCACACGATAACTCTGCTATTATTTTTAAATCTATCATCGCACATCATGAAATGCTAAATATACTGAAGATCGTATCCAAGCAACTCTGTAAAAGTATTTTACAAACAAGGTCACTTCGTGATTTGTGCTGTATACTGTCTCCCAGATAAGGCCGTACATTTTGAAACATATTTCAACATTTTCGGTGCAAGATTTATAGTTGGAGGTGATTTCAATGCAAAATACAATCTTTGGCCCTCACCCCTTCTCACTCCAAAAGAACGACAACTCTATTGTGTACTGTTATCAAAGCAGCTAACAGCAGTGTCGACTGGAATACCGGTCGTTGAAACAAACTCGACTGCAAAATAATCTTGTCCAGCAACTATCAAAGAAAAAGTTGTATTTCCAGAATACAAGGATACGATGTCGGACACAGCATATGGTTTCATTCACATTTAGTGCCCAAACACCATATCTATATACAACAAGAAACTTTAAAAAAATAAGAGAAACCATAAGAGTTTTGTTACAATGAGGCGTTCATGCCGCACAATGTGAATGGTTTTTTACGACGTCGAAACGTGGCGCCGGCTGCGCAGGTCGAAGGTAGGCAGCGACAGGCCACTTGGCCACCATGAGCAAGGTGAGGCGAACAGCTTTACACGCCAGTGGCAGCGTACGTCGCACGCTGCTGTACGAGGATACTCCGGACCTAAGGTCCGTTCGCTGTAACTTCACTCCGCATGTCAACAAACTTTGAATGTATCCCTGCACTCAGTAGTTCTTGATTGGCTACGCCATTCGCGCCACGACCATAATCAAATGCCGGCACGTGTCACAGCCAGAACTGTCGTAGCATACTATTTTCACTAATACTTCTTAAATAATCCCAAAATACCAACCAAAATATGCAGATATTTTGTTGAAAAATCACAGAACTTACATTTACGTGTGTTCTTGCAAGGTCAACAGTAAAATCCCGCCCGAAGCACGAATCTCAATAGAATATACAATGACGTTCTTTTAAAATTTGGCAGTCTAGAATCTTCATTAACCACATCAAGAATTTTATTTGATGTTGGATATTCGTTTCGAAGGGAATTTGAAGTTAGATCGAAAAAATGTGCACATGAATGCGAATGACAGATTAACAAATTCATCGTACCCGCCCTCCAACTGTCTTTCTCTACATTTCATCTTACGCGCAGAAGTTACCTTTCCAATGACTTAATTAATTACACAGTTTTAAACACTTCTGACACCGCCACCCGCAATTCAGCAGTCATTTCTTCCATCTGCCACAAAGTCATTGATGAATTTTTAGCCGCTAATTATTAAAACACATTAATACCACCTTCTTCTCACCACTGTGGAAGAAGTGTGTGATGTGGAAACAAAACATCAACGCAATGAGCAAACACACCTTTCACTAACCAAATAAAATACAACATTCTTTTAGAACTTTGTCATTCGAGAACGGAACTGCAACTGATTAAATTTGGCAGCAGCGGCGCCGACGGCCTGGCAAACGAACGTTATCTCAAAGAGGTCCGTTGGCAGCTAAAGGTTGGCAGTTAAGGTCACGCTCGGTGTCTGATTTTACTTTAAGGCAAAAGAGAAAATTATTTTGACTATTTGTGTAGAGAGTCACGAAATAAATCAATTTTGAACGGGACCTAACTCCTATAGCGCACGACGCCCTAAAGGGGAGTGTGGTGTCCGTCAGCCAGATGAGAACAAGTGACAACCACGTGCATTTGTTTACCTGCTGAGTAAAGTTAGAGCGAACGGACCTTAGAGAGTAAGGCAGTAGTGCTGTATCGATCACGATCCGAAGGGTTGCATGTTCGAGTCCCGCCTCGGGTATGGTTGTGTTTGTGTTCACCCTTTCCCTCCCTATCATCACCATATCGTTTCATTCTCATAAACACCATAACATTAAAATCCAATAGTGGTCACCAATGACCTAGAAGTTGACGCGACCTTAACCCTCCGGCGGGCGGGTAGTGGTACTCAGTGCCACATTCTTACATTTTTTTCATTTTGTGTAAATAATTGCTGTCGCACTATTAAGCTTCTTGGTATTCTTCATTCATTATATTTTCAACCGGATGACACTCAAGTCACTATTTTAGACACTGCCGATCGACCGTTATTCATTAGTAATCCGAAATCTGCAACGTTTGCGGCACTCCGTACCGCACGCACCTTGTCATGTAAGTATAATATTTACGTATTTTATCCATTAGAATTCTTACTGTTGTTTTGTTATTGAGATTTATGACACAGATCTTGAAGTACTAACTACTAATTTACATTTAAATGAGTTGTTTCCGAAGGAACTTTAGAAGGCACGTTTGCACCGTATTCATTCCCTGACATGTAACACTTGCCAAGACACGGAGGGAGCGAGTGATGGATCACATTATTATTTATATTGTTATTTCGTTATTTATTTATTATGAGGTATTTAGTTAGTTATTATGAAATAAAATGTATAAAAACATAAATAAAGATTACTTCCTTCATATTCAATAACAAAAGTAATACCTATTATCTCGAAAATCAAAGATGATAAATGCAGTACGGAGTGCCACACGCGCCTGCTGTCGAGAAATGTTGGGACACGCCCGACGGAGGGTTAAACCACAACAAAGGATACTCTGGAGGTTCCGGTGGAAGTAGCCTTTAGTGCCCGCGTCTCGGGTTGGGCGGACAGGGTTACCTCCTAGTCAACTCCTCTCGTCGAGTACACGGAAAAGACTAACGAGTGCAGGGCAAGCCACGGATTGTGGCACGTCGCCTGGAGCAAGTTGGTGGCTTGGCGAGACAAGCTATCTAAAGCTAGCAGTGCCAGAAAACCAATAGACCGGGAGCCAGTAAGAAAATCGACGTATGATGAGCTCAAAGCTAAAAAGTTTTGAGAAATCAGCCAGTGTTATGAGGAACAAGGAAACGAAGTATGGCGGCCTGTAGGTGTCGGTGGCCTGTAGGTAACGTTGCGCTGCGCAATGTTTTAGATATGTCGTAAAAACTATGCCATTGGGGAATGAGTACACAGCTAATTCTAGTTGTATATTTTTCGTCAGGTTGAACGGTTAATTTCAGATCGACTTTCGGATATTAAAAGGCAAGATATTCTGGCAGCATCGGCAGAAAAATGTTCGTTAGTGGTACAAATTCACGCGAGTCCTATATGGGGATGCGAAAGTTACGTACACACACTTAAAAGGGATGCAAGAGGGGGATACGCTTGGTTTAGGGTAGGAGGGTGGATGCAACGTAGAATGAAGGATTCGAATGACAATGGAATCTGTGTACTTTGCGGTGATAGAGAAGATTGGATCCAAATCCTTTTAAATTGCTGCGCTACAGAAACTTGGAGAGGAAAATGGATGGGAATGGGGAAGTATTGCTTCCAATTCAGAAACATAACGCTCGCTCAAAACATATTAGCTGATAATAGATCTCACTTCATGAAAGAATTAGGAACATTTTTAGGAAAGGTGCGAACTGTCAGGGAAACGGTAATCAGGCAATGGGAAAACAGCACTGGTTAGTAGTACGAGCAGAGCCTAGACTGGAGATGAAATAATTAATTCAAGCAAATAAGCAAGAGATCATTAAGTTAACTAGAAAGGCAATCAGTAATGCTAATCATTAATATTAAGTAGTAAGTTAGTAATAATTAAATTAGTCAGTAAGCGATAATTAAGTTAATTAGTAGTAAATTGTTCGGAGAGGCGGTGGTGCGGGCGATCTTCTGTGGAGGTGTTTGATTTCAGGGGCTGAGGAGGCCAAAAATTGGATGGAGAAGATGCCCACGCCAGGAAATAAATAGTTTAGAAAAAAACAACTAGTAGTTTAGCATGTACTCGTCTTCTGACGGCAGGTTTTTCCCCCTTCAGGAGTTTTTTCCTCAGCCGTACCTTATGGTCTCCCTTCCGCGGCTTTGATGCGATGAATTGAATGCCAGAATTCGAAAGGTTAGAATGCGGTAGGATGTAGGTATTGTAATGGCTTAAAGGCCTTCAGCCTAGCCACATAGTTAAAAGTATTGAAATTTTGTATCAATGTGTTACCTATTAAATAAATAAAAATTAATATTGTTCGTCAGGTAGCCAAAGTGTTAAGAATGGCATACAACAAACAAGTATGGCATACCGGAGCGGCGTCTCGAACTGTTCACCATTCTGAACTGAACGTGTCATTTTATTTTATGCCCGCTTGGATTACGAGCTCAAAGCTATTTTTGTAATCTAATGGTAGAAAATTCTTTGCCATCGCCGATTATGACCAGGCCATGCCATTGCGGCGTCTCTAAGTAGCCGCCATACTGGTTCAAAGATGTAGAATTTGTCACTAATCCATGGACAGTTGCCGACACATAAAATGGGTAACGGCCAGATTCTGTCCCAGTACAATTCTGGCATAAGTCGAAATATAACTTAACTTATGGTGCAATCTGACTAGTTAAGTTATATTTCGACTTATGCCAGAATTGTACATCGGTTTGTAGAATGTTGGATAATTGTAGGGTTCTGTATGTCACTCACCTGATGAAGGACAACAATATGTCCGAAACGCGTTGTGATACAACCTCAATGTGATGTGACTATTTCTACTGAATTGAAATGTAATAAATATTTTTAATGAAAAATAGAATGTTTACTGTCTATAAATTATAAAATCGGGTCATAAGTGAATATGAGAACTAAACAAATACGTGTTTAGGTGGTAAATACTGAAGGGTATTCTTGATTTCATTAATGTTTTGTACTTGGAGGAATCTTTAATTCAGCAGGATCTGATAGAGATGCTGAACTCCAGCGCTCTCTTGCAAGTACAAAGGAATGTTCAGCTATATTATCAATAAATTCCATTTTTTTACCTCAGCACGATGTTCATTTGAATTCACAAATGATGTAAACAGTGATGGTTTAAAGCTCCTGAATTTATTGAAAGTTTGATATGATGATTGAAAGTTTTTAATCACGTAAAAACGTTTTCCCTAAACTTTCTCTGGAGAGAGTTTTTTAAATAGTTAGGCTACCAGCTTCTGAAATTTAGAATTTCTTGTTTCCGCATGTTTTATGTTGAAACAATTCCCAGCTTGTTGGATAACAGAAGAAATTTCATGTGGAGTATATAATATATGATACTTCCATAACTTTCCCGCATTTAAAAAAGTGAACAATTTTCTCAAATTTATTATTATTAATAAGATTCAATAACACATGAATAACCATATGTTTTTTGTTTTGGTCTGGACAGCCGTCAATGAAGAAGTAAAGTTATTTTATGTTTTCTGGAATGATTGAGAAGTAGTCCATCAGAAATGAGCAAACCTCATTGGGGAATTTTCTAGCCTGTTCTTCATTATACTGATCAAGGTTTGTATTGTCAGTGGCCAAATTGTAAATGCATAAATTATTAACTCCTAATTGTAGTAAAAAAATTCCTGCATAGGTATGTATGGTAAATAAAATACCCGCATGTAATCAAAAGCAATTCTTAATACATAATCTTTCTCCTTGCAATTTTTTTTACCTATTCCATTCTGACATCTTCCAGCGTAAGTGGACGTACATATTAGTCTGTAAATCAATAATTTTTACTTACTCAGGTAACTAAACCCAATATTAAACACAATATGCAAAATAAACACGTACTCCTAGCTTCTACCACAACAAGAACCAATAGTCAATTTTGTGCCGCGAATAAGAGAATGTTCTCTTATCAAAATAGGGAGCTACCAACTGTTGAGAGCAGAATGGGCATGAGTCAGTGATTCATGCCCTTTGAACAGTCAACGAGAATTTGACATGTCTGTAACTGAGACTGGGTTAACATTATTCATGTTCGTTGTGCACCCAACGATGTATCGACCTTCAAGAAAATAGAAAATATTAAAAACTCAATCTGTGAAAAAAGGTGACTCATGCCCTTTATGAACTCACCAATTCACATATAAAATGTATAGTGACGAAGTAAAAAAAATACGAGTATCATTCACAGAACTGAAGCATACACAAACAAAGTACTGGACGAAAACGGAGTGGAATACCACACATTTCAACCAAAACAAAACAGAGCATTCCGTGTAGTACTTCGTTATATTCAGCCATTAGTAAACGAATAAGAAATCAAGGAGCATAAGAAATCTATAAACCTCAGAGTCACCTGCTGCTACAATGCTGAGCGCGCAAATTAGATCTCGCGCAATGGTCCCTTGTCGATGTGCGATCTCTCTCTCTCTCTCTCTCTCTCTCTCTCTTTAAATCTCTCTATCTCTCTCTACCTTTCTATCTTTGCCTCTCTAAATTTACCTCTCTCTATTTACCTCTCTCTATTTACCTCTCTCTATTTACCTCTCTCTATTTACCTCTCTCTATTTACCCCTCTCTATTTACCTCTCTCTATTTACCGCTCTCTATTTGCCCCTCTCTATTTACCTCTCTCTATTTACCGCTCTCTATTTACCTCTCTATATTTACCTCTCTCTATTTACTTCTCTCTATTTACCTCTCTCTATTTACCTCTCTCTATTTACCTCTCTCTATTTACCTCTCTCTATTTACCTCTCTCTATTTACCCCTCTCTATTTACCTCTCTATATTTACCTATCTATATTTATCTCTCTATATTTACCTCTCTCTACTCTACACATTATAGATTTAGAACCACATGAAAACAACTAAGAAATTTACAAAATTGACAAAATTTTGAATGCAAACATCAAATATCAACCATCATATAAGAGGAAAACACTGAATGACCTCATCACCAAAAGAAACCGAATATATCAGAAGAGATTGTGAGAGCACGCAAATCGCCTTTCAATTAAACTACTATATAAGTCAACACCTGTCCAGACTCACACGAAAAAACATTTTACATGTGAATGCTATAAAATGTCATAATAGTGATTTATTTCTGTTGTTTTTTGTTATACTGCAAACCATTTGCTTAATGTTAAAAAATAAATAGATTGCAAATTTCAAAAGAGAAAATAATTCACAAAATGAGAAGTAAACGCTTTGAGGTTTCCTCTACGAGAAGTTCTTCATTGTTCCCACTCATTTGCTCAGAATTCTGCAATCGATTTCGAGATTTCAACGGAAGTACACGTTTTGGGGTCCTTTGATAGGAAAAGAGTGTTATTTTTTCGAATCGTCGGTCCGCTTTTCCGTCTGTGAACCCAGTAGTGCAGCGGGTGCCAACTGGACAAGGAGATACTTTGCTCTCCGAGATAAGGCGCTCGGAGAAGAAGCTCGAAAAGGGGAAGGGAGGGAGGAGCAGATGGCGGTCGCCCTTGGCAAAAGTCTTTGCAGTGGACCTTTGCCGGTGTTTCAGGCAACATTTTTGGGGAAACATCTACACCCGTTTATTTTATTTCTGCTAGGGAAGAAAGTTTTCCACTAGTAGATACTGGCACAATGGCGAAATGTTCAGTAAATTTGATAGAACTGCAGTATTTTAAAAGGTCCAACGTACAAAAGCATTATGTAGCGTGGCGATCCAGAGAAATCTGCAAAATTAAATAAACTCTGATTATCGAGATAGATCGCAATCATGGGATGAATAAGTAATTTGCAGATTGAAGATTATTGAAAATAATCTGAAAACCACGAGCATTTACAACATTCTCATACAAACCTGTACATCAAAAATAATCAAGCCTGGGGTCAAAATTCTCTCACGTAACCCCTACCGGCACCTATTTGTTAACATTAATTATTGTTTCAGATCGAACTAATTCGTTATATTATACGGGATGTACAGAAGCTCCCGTTACAAAAAATGTACCTCAGATGCTATGTTGATGATCATAAAGAATGACAGGTCCAGTTTTTTCCGAAGAAAAATTGTCTTCGATGAAATTGAGTTTAAAAGTTATTTCCAGCCGTGAATTTCAAACCTGTTGACACAGCACACACTGGCACGATGTCTGCCAACGGAACTGGGTGTAGCGTCGTTTTCTTGCGTTTTCAGTGAAACTGTCGAGTGATGCTAGAATCGTTTGTCGCATACTAGAGTACTTAAATTGCGCGAAGTGTTATACGTGTACTATTCATTTAATCTATTAAATCTATTAAAATTCATTTTTGCTGTTATACCCATGGTAGGCAGCAGAGTAAAAATGAACGCTGAATACGAACCAAGCCTTATTGAAATTAACAAATTCTCAGAATGCTCGAATTATTTTTTTCAAAAGTCTAGTGTGAACTAATGTTTGTGCTTTAGAAAGTCACGTACTTTAAATGTTAGTCTCCTGCAGATTTTTCCTAATATAATAACATAATTTATGCTAACAGCGTTTTGCAGCTAAAATGTTGGTTCTTTAAAAAACATTTAAGTGTTGCGATATTGACACAACTCGAAAAATGAGTTTTCGAGAAAAACGCTGTCAATTTTTAAGTGGTAGTTGAATTACAGGTACCACACACTCAGAAACAAGTACGTTAAGGGGTAAATATTATTAATAGGCTTCATAAGAGTTCTGTTATAGTAATTAACGAAACGAGTGGATAAAGTGGGATTTAATTGCATGAGCGGTATGTTGAAAACGAGCGACGATAGGAGCGAGTTTTCTTATTCACCACGAGTGCAATTATACCCCTTTATTCACGTGTTACGTTCAATATTTTTTCATTTCCATTCAAGAATAACTTTAATTTTGAGAAATTCAAGCACATCTTTACCATTTGAGGCATCTATTTGATCACATTGGTTCCAAACAAGGTGGTTCTGGTTTCAAACAAGACCTATTTTAGTAGGCCTTGCAATCTTTATTTACGATCGTGTAGTGTCTTGGAGAATAACATATGAAATAAGAAATGTCTGAAAATGGAACATATTTAACATATTACGGATAAAATATTAGAAAAAGCTGACAAAGCCGTGAAAACATTACTTCGCACGAAAAGTAAGGGCAAGTATGCGAGAACATTTGTTAGTATTGGAAAGGAGAAATACGATTCAGTTCTGACTCAGAAGTTTTGCTAGCGTACTTTTCAGAGTGGGTAAATACAACTGAAGTTTTTTTTATATTTTTTTATATTTTATATTTTTTTATATTTGCAATATGCTTAGACCAAACGTTTTAGGCGTAACACGTTTATTCACGTTAAATATTTTATTTTATATCCATTAATCAGCGTCAAACCTACACGCTTATGGTCGTACTTGTTTATGTTGAAGACTGCCTCAACAGCTCACAGCGCTCTCCTGGCCCGAGTCATGTTGAAATTAGTGATGTAAATATTCGCGAGTCTTCAGCGTTAGTTCCAAGTAACGCTGGAGTGTTTTTTTCAAATCTAAGAAATTGTATATTGAATATTAATGCACAAGTAGAAGTAAGTAAGCCTTAAATTTGATCATAAATGTTTACTTTTCATGTTATAGATCGACCAAGCGAAGAATGAAGAAGATGATAGCGGCGGGTCGTGGAACTAACAATGTAAACACGGGTCTATACAGTCAGTTTCGCTAACAAATGTCGCGAGGAGCATGAAGCGAGTTGTTTATAGGAATAGCTTTGGGAAATACGAGTTCTCGTTGAAGTGTGACACTTCGCGAGCAAGAATGACGCCTTGCACATAATGTTATTAAATTTTGTGATAGTGAAAAAGACGGACCTAAAATACCTCTAGGAAGCACAATTTAACGCGCAACAGCAAGCTTAAAGTTATGAGAAACACGATACGCAAAATTCAAAAACAAGGATGTGAAAGTGAGAGACATAGGTTTTTGATAGCATCGCCGAAACGATCAAAAGTGAAACCAAAAAAGAAAAATTATGGATGAAATGAAACGTTATGGATAAAATTCAAATATTTTGCATTCTTCTTCATTCTTCTTTTTTATTTTATGCGATTTATGAGGTATGCAATAAAGTACCAAAACATTAAATTTACTGTTATAAGTATTTAAAATATTCTTCATTACGTTTTAGAGTATTCGAATGTAGATCTTATAATAGAAATGATGATATTTCCAGAAAAAAATTGATAAGAGAGCAAGACAAGCTATATTTGTAAGTTATTCGATAAGCTTATCTTCTTTTCGATGTAGAATATAAAAGAATTCAGAGAGAGTAGAGATGTATTCTTAGAAAATGAGAAAGAATTAATAGAAGAAAAAGATTGTCATTTAGAAAATTGTAATTGGTTTGTAATTTTTAATAATAAAGAACCATCGACTAATGAAGAAAACAAATATTGAAGATAGAAATGTTGAGGAATAATCATTACGGTGGTAGTTGATTCTTAAGTAATAAGAATTTGATTTAGTATATATTCTGAGAAACTACTTAAGTTAAATTAAATGATTTACAAGCATATGAATGTTACAGTACAAATTTTCTGCTCGTGAAAGGAATTCAGTCAAATTGATTCATTCTGCAGAGAAAAATTAAATTTTATTTCTTCCAATATGAGGTGTAGATATGTCCAAATACAGTTAAAATATTAGTTGGGAAGATACCAGATTTGTGACAAAATATAACTGGCTTTTCCCCAAGCAGTTTGGCAGGATCCCATTTTTAATTTGAATTGAATGTCCTTATATCACCGTCTCTGTCGATTCGACTATAAACATAGTGGGGCGCTCCTGTAAACATCATTCTTAACTTAGTCGAGTTATACACGAAACCTTCAAACCTCAACTATTTGTTTATTTTTTGTGTCCATAGAGACTTAATTAAATGATTTTGAGCCTTTTGCCGAGTTCTCATTGGTAGTTGTGTAGTTTTATTGCATGCGTGCCATTAACGTAGTGACAATAAAAGATTTTCATGTAATTAATGGGTATAATTCATGTAGAAAACGGAAAATAATTATAATTATAAAATACTAGCGTACCCGTGCGAGAACTCTCGCATAATAAATCCCACCCTTTCCCTATCCATTTGTCTATCCGTTCCATAAAGGAGAGGAACTACTAATGTACTTACAGAATATCAAACAAAATAACAATGCAATAGATGTTTGAAACAAATTTTCAGTTAAAGTTTATTCAACATTATAGAGAGATGTTCTTGGAATTCATACTTCTTTAAAAACAACATTTGAAGAAATTTTACAATCTTCCTTGAGAGTTAGCTTTCGCTTTCCTTGATAGTCAAATAATAGAAAAGGTTTTACTCTTGAGAAAGCCAAGTAAAGTGGTGCGAAAATACCGGATCGGGCAAGAACAGACCTACTCATTGCAATATTATTTTACTTTCCTTGATTTGCTATGAAGAACCGAGTGGGTTTTGGAGAGTCAGGGGGCCATTGCTGGGGGTGAGAAATTGAAAAATTATTTGTTTACTAAAAGTATTGAATTATTTTCTGCGTCCTTACGTGGCTCAAGAAAAACAATTCCGAACCAAAAAATAATCAAACTAATGTTTTTCACCTTTGAGTACTAAATACCATTTGTTAGCATTAGAAACAATTTAGTTGGCATTAGCAAGCCCACTTCGGTACATGGGAATGTTGCTCAACTATGTTTGCATTTTTAATATCTTAACGAACCGACACCTTGAGTTTAATATCAAACTGTGTTTTTTTTACAATATGAGTTGCCAGTTGGGCGTTGGTGTACATACTTCCAGATACCGCCAACATTTAAATCGTGCGTTTGGACTGCGATCGTTGGCAGTTGTCGGGTGACTTGCACTATTCTTTCTATAATTTTAAATTTAGCTGTTTTTAATTGATTCACATAGTATTGTAGGCTAGTGCGTTTTGATTTTTGTTTTCCATTTATTTCAAGCTATTTTACTTTAGCTACTTTAAAAGTTTGTTCTTTGTGTTGTGCCATAGCACAAGTTTCCCCTCACTACTTCTGCGTACCCGTGCGAGAACTCTCGCATGTTAGACCCCACACTCTGCCCTATCCTTTTATTTTCATTCTAAGAGGGAAAGTAGTTAACGAAACCTGTTTATTTGTTTAAAATCTATAAAGGTAACTTGCAATGTACTAACACAATTACAAGTAATAATAAAAACAATTCAATTAATGTGTAAAAAGAAATTTTCAATAAATATTTATTCAATATCATAGAGAATTTGCTTGGAACAATTCCCAACACTTACTTCAAGACATTTGAAGTAATTATTCAATATTCTTTGTCAATTAGGTTTTAGTTTTTCGTGATAGTCACAAAAATATTAGCTCTTTACTTTTGAGAAAGCTACGTGTCTGAACCCGTTGACTTGAAAATGTCATCGAATGATAACGAAAATATTGGTACAGGGTAAAACACAAACACAGTCTTCACTCTTCACTGAACACCCACATTCCTGCACAATTAAGTACACAGCACTTATAGATCACGAAAAAACGTTAATTGAATAGTTTCACTACACGCATAAGAAACAATCTTCATAGGTGTAGGTATCAAGCAACTATAATAGTACTTCTAGTTGTTGCTGGAGAGCAAATCTTGAATTAATGATTATGCAAATAAACCTCGACATACTACACAAACTACGGTGTTGACAGAAAGCGTAAATAAAGATTGTCCTTCTAAGCGTGTCGCTACAAAAATTGCTACCAGCAGGAAGGACTGAAATATTGAGGTGGCCTTGATAGTATTAAAGCGTGGAACCGAAAAGTTAATTGAATGGATCGGAGAATGTCTTATCTTGTAGATTATGGCGTGAAAAACGTTTCTTTGAGGCCTTTAGCTTCAAAATTGTACTTTAAGGCTCGAAAATGCCTTGTTTATGAGTTATTTGCCGATATGAGTTGACATGGGATGCGGGTTGCATTTTACATGAATATTTCGATGCGTTTTTTTTAAAGAAATCATCCATATTTTTAAAGTCAAAATTGAATTCGTCAAGTCTCCGTGAAATTCTCTTTCTTTAGAGCCCTCACATATAAATATTGGTTGCGTGTAGAGCCGGAACCCAAAGGTATACTACTGAAATAATACAGGAGAGGATTTAAAATGAGTTTCATAACATAAAACTTGTTATTGCGGCAATATGCGCACCCTTAAAGGCGCGCCAAAATAGCGGTGCGAAGCTAAGACTTCGCGGGATCGCGGCTCGGCGGACCGCAACCGACGCCAGCCGATGAAAGAAGAGAGGCCAGCGGGCGAAGCCGGAGCCGGCAGGCGGGGCTATGTCGGGGCCCGCTATATAAGCGGCCGGCGGCACGGAGGCAGAAAAGAGTTCCAGTTGGATAGTGAGCATGCGAGTGTTTGTAGTCAAGTGTGTATAGTAAAGGGGTGAGAAACTGTGCTACGTCATCGGACTTCTTCTTCTGGTTTTTTGGTTGGACTTCGCTAGATATTGGACTTTCTTTGGGATATATGAATTGACTTGGCTTACGACGACGGAATTATTCTTTGGATCTTGGAATTATGTTCACCCGCCTGTATGGTTACTGACTAGTTAAAAATAAACAAAGTTGTTGAGAATCTTGTGTTTCTTTGAATACTTGTATTTTTACTTCTCCCTAGAGGGTAGAAGAAAATTTATGTCATGCTGCGCGAGAAAACAGCGAAATTTGGACAGAAAAACTTCCTGACAAGGGCCCTATACGAAAAATGGGGATAAATCCAGTTTATAAATATGGGGGGAAATCCTCTATCACGTGGTGTAGCCAGAATCCATATTTTGTGGTCCCTTGATACCGCAAACGGCCGGCCGTCTGTGAGCAACGCTAGCTGCTAAACTGTTCAGCCCGATTTTCTCCAAAATTAACATTCTTCATTTGATCTGAGTGCTATCGCGGCCCGTTGAATTTGAAACCGATATTACAATTTTTGGGGTTACTTTACATGAAGCCTCTGGCTCTATCGTTTTTTATTAAATTTTGTTGTTGGATATTGTAAAGGACACTTAAGAGAATGGCATAGGTGTCACGTTCTTGAAACCTCTAATTTCTAGAAATTGAAAAACTTCAAATTTTTCCGGGCTTCCTATAAATAAAATATTAAAGATAGAGATTTTTCCCTTGATAAAATCTGTTCCTTAAAGATAGATTTTGAATAAGGTCACTTACAATTTTTCGAAGATTTGAGTACTTTTCGCATAATTTTGCGTGAAAATACGGGAGAGAAAGTACGTGCTGTTTAACTTCGCTAGTTTGAGTTGTTCCAGTGTGCCGGCGCACGAAGAACATATTGAGTTTATTGATTATTTCTAGGCTTGAAGTACTAACTAATGCTTCCACGAGTTTTATTTTGGGACAGATCTAGCTAACTATATCCTTGCTTAAATGACTCGGAAAACTATGATTTACGAATTAACATGTCGGTTTCTTCACTTTCAGATGTAATTACTTCCCATGAAGTTTACCTTGAAAATATTTTGGGCAACAGTGGTTATTTAATGAGTTTCCTTCAAACAACCTGAAAAATTCAGCTGTTATTACTTAGGGCTAATCCTGTGAGTTAATGTGATGACACTTTATGCTTCCGCATGGAGAAGTTTTTTGATAGGGACTATTTTTGCAAATATTTTATCAATATCAGTATTTTAATGATTAACATTTTTGCCGCAAATTCCGTTAGCATGTGTCATATTATTAAGGAAGAAACTGTAGGGTTTATCATGTGTCAATATGTGACTCTCTAAAGCACAAGACATTAGTTCACACCGGACTTATCCAAAAAATAATTCAAGCATTCTGGGAATGTTGTTAATTCAATAAGGCTTGGTTAGGATTCAAGCGTTCGTTGTTACGCCGCTGCCTACCGTGTTTATAACAACAGCGACAATGAATTTTAGTAGATTTAATAGATTAAAACGAATAGTACAACTTTGGTGCACTTTGTAACACTAGTGTGTGACAAACGATTTGAGCATCACCCGAGAGTTTCACTGAAAACGCAAGAAAACGGCGCGCTACCACGAATTCCTTGGAAGATGCCGCGCTGGTGTATGCAGTGTCGCGGCAGCAGGTTTGAATTTCGAGGCCGCAAATAAACTTTTAAACTCAATTTCACTCGAAGACAAATTTTTTTTTCGGAAAAACTGGACAATGACATTCTTTATGATCACCAACATAGAATCTGGGGTATTTTTTGTAACGGAAGCTTCTGGATACCTGTAAAATATAATTGTCCTAAAATGTTAAAACTGTCTTTTCCAAAAATGTTATCCAATAGACGAATGGAAGTGGAATTACAGTACTGGTTTCGATAAAGAGTCGGATATTGCTTTGAGTTATGTAATAATGTATGTTCTATTATATAATTTCTTCACATTGTTATTGAATTGTGCGCCAGCCGCCGCGTCGGGCGGAGAAAGATAGCAGATTTCTCTGACGTCACAGAGAATTAAGTTGGCAGACACTGCACTAGTACACTCTGCGAATAGTTAAGGCACTTGTGCAGTGTCTGCCAACTCAATTCACTGTGACGTCAGAGAAATCTGCGTCTTTCTTCGAGCTGAGCATCGGAGGAAAGGCAGAGCCCGACGCGGCGGTTGGCGCACAGTGTGGCGTTAAGGTGTTTCTGCATTTGCCCGGATTCGGGTCACGCGTGCTTTTATGGTGTAATGGCATGAATGCCAGCAAGTTAAATGTGTGGATTTGGGGATCTCGGAGCGGAAAAAAAAATGCTGGTTTATGTAGTAGTATAATATTGTGGAGAATTAAGGAACAATGCGAGAAAGTATGTGCTTTGCACCACTAGTTTGTTTTCGCAATAATTATATAAATGTATTTTTTTAAAGATCTATCACTCCTTTATCAGGCACATTTCCAACAATTTGTAAACACTATTTTATTTGTGAGTGTATGTGCTTCAAATGACTTCAAATTAAGTTTTCGAAAACTCAAAGTTTTCTGTAAAAAAGAGCTTCAAATTTCACATTTTTAGTAGCGCTCATACATCATTTTTATAAAAAATTGTTAAAAAATTGCCATTTAGGGTGAGGTTTTAGTGGTTGTGACTAAGATGACAATTTTATATCATTTACTTTCAGGGGCAACAAGAAATGGCGGAGAGAGTGGGATTCATTTGAAAACAGGTTATTAATGGAAAGAGCGGGCGCTTTGTATAATGCCATCTATCTTGAAAAAGAAATTATCGGCGGCTAAATATTCTACGTACATACATTCCACATACATTAGTAGAGGTGATCATGTGAACAAAATAATTAAGATTGGAGATAATGAATGTAGGAATTTTTCTTTCACAAATCGAATGATAAAGGAATGAAATAGATTACCTGCAAAAACTATTGTACTCTTTCTTCGAAGCGTTCTACAATTAGAAATTTAATTTAAGGTATTCATAAGAAATGAAGTTTTTAACTAAGAATGATAGGTTATAACGCGATGTGTAAGCGTTATATTCGTAATGCAGTGTTGTGCAGTGTAGAGCAGAGAAATATCGAAGGAAGAGTTTAAGTGTTATAGTGAAGTGCAATGCAGTAAATGCCAATGTAGTGCGGTTTCAATTGTGCAAACATTCAGTTCAGATTTAGAGCATTGACGTTCGTTTCTTTTTTCTTAATATCTTATGAATCGAAAGTCTTAAATAATTATTAAAAAAGGGAAATGTGTTCATGTTAAAGGCTTTAAACAAAATAATTTATATAAAGTAATCTTTGAATGTAAAAAAAATGAATATGCAAACTTGGCAGCTAACAAAATAGATAAAGAACTTTGGCATTTGAGGTATGGACATTTGAATTATAATTCATTATCAAAGATTGTGAATTTAAATTTGGTAAATGGTATGCAGTTTGCAAATTCTGAAACAAGTCCGTATGATGTGTGAGTGAGATGTAAACAGAAATGTTTTCCATACTATTCTAAAACATTTAGATCAAGTAGAGTATTACAACTTGTCCATAGAGACGTATGTGGTCCATTAAACCAATGTCTCGAAATGATAATTTGTATTTTGTAACCTTTGTTGATGACTTCTCTAAATTTGTTATGGTTTATGTTATGAAAAGTAAAGATGAAGTATTCAAGTGTTTGAAAGATTATGAAGCAAAGGTGTCATCTTTATTTTGTGGCAAGAAAATTTGTAAGATAAATGTGATAACGGTGGGGAATATTGTTCTAAAAACCTTTCAGACTTTTGTGCAGAAAAGGGTGTTCAGATAATCTATACACCTCCTACACCCCTCAACTTAACGGAGTAGCTGAAAGAATGAACCAGACTTTAATGGATATGGCTAGATCAATGATTATGCAGGCAAATATGGAATAAAGGTTTTGGGAAGATGCTGTACTTACAGCTGCATATATCACCAACAGAACTCCATCTTGCTTAGTATAAAGAATAAATGCCATATGAATTGTTTATGATAAAATACCAAATGTTGCTAATATGAAGTTTTTGGTTGTATAGTATATGCAAGAATTCCCGATATCTTGAGAACCAAATTAGATGATAAGGCCTGAAATGCAGATTTGTGGGATATATACAGAGTGTGGATACAGGCTGTGGAATGATAAAGAAAGTAGATTAATACATTCTAGGAATGTGGTATTTAATGAAAGTTGTTTTCCTTAAACAAATATCAAAATTGGAATTCACAAGTGGAGGCTGACGGGAAACTAAAAATGAAATTGTAGAGGAAAAGGTAGAAGAAAATCATGACCTAATTAAAAATGAGGAAAATTCACAACAAAAGGTTCAAGAAAAATGTTCCAGAAAAAATACTGAGGGAAGGAATTGTA
>JAHLJT010002630.1:54676124-54775636 GCA_031308135.1 Acheta domesticus
GAACAGTTAATTTCAGATCGAACTTTCGGATATTAAAAGGCAAGATATTCTGGCAGCCATCGGCAGAAAATGTTCGTTAGTGGTACAAAATTCACGCGAGTCTATATGGGGTGCGAAAGTTACGTACACACACTTAAAAGGGATGCAAGAGGGGGATACGCTTGGTTTAGGGTAGGAGGTGGATGCAACGTAGAATGAAGGATTCGAATGACATGGAATCTGTGTACTTTGCGGTGATAGAGAAGATTGCGTATCAAATCCTTTTAAAATTGCTGCGCTACAGAAACTTGGAGAGAAAATGGATGGGAATGGGGAAGTATTGCTTCCAATTCAGAAACATAACGCTCGCTCAAAACATATTAGCTGATAATAGATCTCACTTCATGAAAGAATTAGGAACATTTTAGGAAAGGTGCGAACTGTCAGGGAAACGGTGAATCAGGCAATGGGAAAACAGCACTGGTTAGTAGTACGAGCAGAGCCTAGACTGGAGATGAAATAATTAATTCAAGCAAATAAGCAAGAGATCATTAAGTTAACTAGAAAGGCAATCAGTAATGCTAATCATTAATATTAAGTAGTAAGTTAGTAATAATAAATAGTCAGTAAGCGATAATTAAGTTAATTAGTAGTAAATTGTTCGGAGAGGCGGTGGTGCGGGCGATCTTCTGTGGAGGTGTTTGATTTCAGGGGCTGAGGAGGCCAAAAATTGGATGGAGAAGATGCCCACGCCAGGAAATAAATAGTTTAGAAAAAAACAACTAGTAGTTTAGCATGTACTCGTCTTCTGACGGCAGGTTTTTCCCCCTTCAGGAGTTTTTTCCTCAGCCGTACCTTATGGTCTCCCTTCCGCGGCTTTGATGCGATGAATTGAATGCCAGAATTCGAAAGGTTAGAATGCGGTAGGATGTAGGTATTGTAATGGCTTAAAGGCCTTCAGCCTAGCCACATAGTTAAAAGTATTGAAATTTTGTATCAATGTGTTACCTATTAAATAAATAAAAATTAATATTGTTCGTCAGGTAGCCAAAGTGTTAAGAATGGCATACAACAAACAAGTATGGCATACCGGAGCGGCGTCTCGAACTGTTCACCATTCTGAACTGAACGTGTCATTTTATTTTATGGCCCGCTTGGATTACGAGCTCAAAGCTATTTTTGTAATCTAATGGTAGAAAATTCTTTGCCATCGCCGATTATGACCAGGCCATGCCATTGCGGCGTCTCTAAGTAGCCGCCATACTGGTTCAAAGATGTAGAATTTGTCACTAATCCATGGACAGTTGCCGACACATAAAATGGGTAACGGCCAGATTCTGTCCCAGTACAATTCTGGCATAAGTCGAAATATAACTTAACTTATGGTGCAATCTGACTAGTTAAGTTATATTTCGACTTATGCCAGAATTGTACATCGGTTTGTAGAATGTTGGATAATTGTAGGGTTCTGTATGTCACTCACCTGATGAAGGACAACAATATGTCCGAAACGCGTGTGATACAACCTCAATGTGATGTGACTATTTCTACTGAATTGAAATGTAATAAATATTTTTTAATGAAAAATAGAATGTTTACTGTCTATAAATTATAAAATCGGGTCATAAGTGAATATGAGAACTAAACAAATACGTGTTTAGGTGGTAAATACTGAAGGGTATTCTTGATTTCATTAATGTTTTGTACTTGGAGGAATCTTTAATTCAGCAGGATCTGATAGAGATGCTGAACTCCAGCGCTCTCTTGCAAGTACAAAGGAATGTTCAGCTATATTATCAATAAATTCCATTTTTTTACCTCAGCACGAGTTCATTTGAATTCACAAATGATGTAAACAGTGATGGTTTAAAGCTCCTGAATTATTGAAAGTTTGATATGATGATTGAAAGTTTTTAATCACGTAAAAACGTTTTCCCTAAACTTTCTCTGGAGAGAGTTTTTTAAATAGTTAGGCTACCAGCTTCTGAAATTTAGAATTTCTTGTTTCCGCATGTTTTATGTTGAAACAATTCCCAGCTTGTTGGATAACAGAAGAAATTTCATGTGGAGTATATAATATATGATACTTCCATAACTTTCCCGCATTTAAAAAAGTGAACAATTTTCTCAAATTTATTATTATTATAAGATTCAATAACACATGAATAACCATATGTTTTTTGTTTTGGTCTGGACAGCCGTCAATGAAGAAGTAAAGTTATTTTATGTTTTCTGGAATGATTGAGAAGTAGTCCATCAGAAATGAGCAAACCTCATTGGGGAATTTTCTAGCCTGTTCTTCATTATACTGATCAAGGTTTGTATTGTCAGTGGCCAAATTGTAAATGCATAAATTATTAACTCCTAATTGTAGTAAAAAATTCCTGCATAGGTATGTATGGTAAATAAAATACCCGCATGTAATCAAAAGCAATTCTTAATACATAATCTTTCTCCTTGCAATTTTTTTTACCTATTCCATTCTGACATCTTCCAGCGTAAGTGGACGTACATATTAGTCTGTAAATCAATAATTTTTACTTACTCAGGTAACTAAACCCAATATTAAACACAATATGCAAAATAAACACGTACTCCTAGCTTCTACCACAACAAGAACCAATAGTCAATTTTGTGCGCGAATAAGAGAATGTTCTCTTATCAAAATAGGGAGCTACCAACTGTTGAGAGCAGAATGGGCATGAGTCAGTGATTCATGCCCTTTGAACAGTCAACGAGAATTTGACATGTCTGTAACTGAGACTGGGTTAACATTATTCATGTTCGTTGTGCACCCAACGATGTATCGACCTTCAAGAAAATAGAAAATATTAAAAACTCAATCTGTGAAAAAAGGTGACTCATGCCCTTTATGAACTCACCAATTCACATATAAAATGTATAGTGACGAAGTAAAAAAAATACGAGTATCATTCACAGAACTGAAGCATACACAAACAAAGTACTGGACGAAAACGGAGTGGAATACCACACATTTCAACCAAAACAAAACAGAGCATTCCGTGTAGTACTTCGTTATATTCAGCCATTAGTAAACGAATAAGAAATCAAGGAGCATAAGAAATCTATAAACCTCAGAGTCACCTGCTGCTACAATGCTGAGCGCGCAAATTAGATCTCGCGCAATGGTCCCTTGTC
Organism: Acheta domesticus; assembly: GCA_031308135.1. NCBI lineage: Eukaryota > Metazoa > Arthropoda > Insecta > Orthoptera > Gryllidae > Acheta > Acheta domesticus. Next base: position 54,679,263 of record JAHLJT010002630.1, read on the forward strand.
GATGTGCGATCTCTCTCTCTCTCTCTCTCTCTCTCTCTCTTTAAAATCTCTCTATCTCTCTCTACCTTTCTATCTTTGCCTCTCTAAATTTACCTCTCTCTATTTACCTCTCTCTATTTACCTCTCTCTATTTACCTCTCTCTATTTACCTCTCTCTATTTACCCCTCTCTATTTACCTCTCTCTATTTACCGCTCTCTATTTGCCCCTCTCTATTTACCTCTCTCTATTTACCGCTCTCTATTTACCTCTCTATATTTACCTCTCTCTATTTACTTCTCTCTATTTACCTCTCTCTATTTACCTCTCTCTATTTACCTCTCTCTATTTACCTCTCTCTATTTACCTCTCTCTATTTACCCCTCTCTATTTACCTCTCTATATTTACCTATCTATATTTATCTCTCTATATTTACCTCTCTCTACTCTACACATTATAGATTTAGAACCACATGAAAACAACTAAGAAATTTACAAAATTGACAAAATTTTGAATGCAAACATCAAATATCAACCATCATATAAGAGGAAAACACTGAATGACCTCATCACCAAAAGAAACCGAATATATCAGAAGAGATTGTGAGAGCACGCAAATCGCCTTTCAATTAACTACTATATAAGTCAACACCTGTCCAGACTCACACGAAAAAACATTTTACATGTGAATGCTATAAAATGTCATAATAGTGATTTATTTCTGTTGTTTTTTGTTATACTGCAAACCATTTGCTTAATGTTAAAAAATAAATAGATTGCAAATTTCAAAAGAGAAAATAATTCACAAAATGAGAAGTAAACGCTTTGAGGTTTCCTCTACGAGAAGTTCTTCATTGTTCCCACTCATTTGCTCAGAATTCTGCAATCGATTCGAGATTTCAACGGAAGTACACGTTTTGGGGTCCTTTGATAGGAAAAGAGTGTTATTTTTTCGAATCGTCGGTCCGCTTTTCCGTCTGTGAACCCAGTAGTGCAGCGGGTGCCAACTGGACAAGGAGATACTTTGCTCTCCGAGATAAGGCGCTCGGAGAAGAAGCTCGAAAAGGGGAAGGGAGGGAGGAGCAGATGGCGGTCGCCCTTGGCAAAGTCTTTGCAGTGGACCTTTGCCGGTGTTTCAGGCAACATTTTTGGGGAAACATCTACACCCGTTTATTTTATTTCTGCTAGGGAAGAAAGTTTTCCACTAGTAGATACTGGCACAATGGCGAAATGTTCAGTAAATTTGATAGAACTGCAGTATTTTAAAAGGTCCAACGTACAAAAGCATTATGTAGCGTGGCGATCCAGAGAAATCTGCAAAATTAAATAAACTCTGATTATCGAGATAGATCGCAATCATGGGATGAATAAGTAATTTGCAGATTGAAGATTATTGAAAATAATCTGAAAACCACGAGCATTTACAACATTCTCATACAAACCTGTACATCAAAAATAATCAAGCCTGGGGTCAAAATTCTCTCACGTAACCCCTACCGGCACCTATTTGTTAACATTAATTATTGTTTCAGATCGAACTAATTCGTTATATTATACGGGATGTACAGAAGCTCCCGTTACAAAAAATGTACCTCAGATGCTATGTTGATGATCATAAAGAATGACAGGTCCAGTTTTTCCGAAGAAAAATTGTCTTCGATGAAATTGAGTTTAAAAGTTATTTCCAGCCGTGAATTTCAAACCTGTTGACACAGCACACACTGGCACGATGTCTGCCAACGGAACTGGGTGTAGCGTCGTTTTCTTGCGTTTTCAGTGAAAACTGTCGAGTGATGCTAGAATCGTTTGTCGCATACTAGAGTACTTAAATTGCGCGAAGTGTTATACGTGTACTATTCATTTAATCTATTAAATCTATTAAAATTCATTTTTGCTGTTATACCCATGGTAGGCAGCAGAGTAAAAATGAACGCTGAATACGAACCAAGCCTTATTGAAATTAACAAATTCTCAGAATGCTCGAATTATTTTTTTCAAAAGTCTAGTGTGAACTAATGTTTGTGCTTTAGAAAGTCACGTACTTTAAATGTTAGTCTCCTGCAGATTTTTCCTAATATAATAACATAATTTATGCTAACAGCGTTTTGCAGCTAAATGTTGGTTCTTTAAAAAACATTTAAGTGTTGCGATATTGACACAACTCGAAAAATGAGTTTTCGAGAAAAACGCTGTCAATTTTTAAGTGGTAGTTGAATTACAGGTACCACACACTCAGAAACAAGTACGTTAAGGGGTAAATATTATTAATAGGCTTCATAAGAGTTCTGTTATAGTAATTAACGAAACGAGTGGATAAAGTGGGATTTAATTGCATGAGCGGTATGTTGAAAACGAGCGACGATAGGAGCGAGTTTTCTTATTCACCACGAGTGCAATTATACCCCTTTATTCACGTGTTACGTTCAATATTTTTTCATTTCCATTCAAGAATAACTTTAATTTTGAGAAATTCAAGCACATCTTTACCATTTGAGGCATCTATTTGATCACATTGGTTCCAAACAAGGTGGTTCTGGTTTCAAACAAGACCTATTTTAGTAGGCCTTGCAATCTTATTTACGATCGTGTAGTGTCTTGGAGAATAACATATGAAATAAGAAATGTCTGAAAATGGAACATATTTAACATATTACGGATAAAATATTAGAAAAAGCTGACAAAGCCGTGAAAACATTACTTCGCACGAAAAGTAAGGGCAAGTATGCGAGAACATTTGTTAGTATTGGAAAGGAGAAATACGATTCAGTTCTGACTCAGAAGTTTTGCTAGCGTACTTTTCAGAGTGGGTAAATACAACTGAAGTTTTTTTTATATTTTTTTATATTTTATATTTTTTTATATTTGCAATATGCTTAGACCAAACGTTTTAGGCGTAACACGTTTATTCACGTTAAATATTTTATTTTATATCCATTAATCAGCGTCAAACCTACACGCTTATGGTCGTACTTGTTTATGTTGAAGACTGCCTCAACAGCTCACAGCGCTCTCCTGGCCCGAGTCATGTTGAAATTAGTGATGTAATATTCGCGAGTCTTCAGCGTTAGTTCCAAGTAACGCTGGAGTGTTTTTTTCAAATCTAAGAAATTGTATATTGAATATTAATGCACAAGTAGAAGTAAGTAAGCCTTAAATTTGATCATAAATGTTTACTTTTCATGTTATAGATCGACCAAGCGAAGAATGAAGAAGATGATAGCGGCGGGTCGTGGAACTAACAATGTAAACACGGGTCTATACAGTCAGTTTCGCTAACAAATGTCGCGAGGAGCATGAAGCGAGTTGTTTATAGGAATAGCTTTGGGAAATACGAGTTCTCGTTGAAGTGTGACACTTCGCGAGCAAGAATGACGCCTTGCACATAATGTTATTAAATTTTGTGATAGTGAAAAAGACGGACCTAAAATACCTCTAGGAAGCACAATTTAACGCGCAACAGCAAGCTTAAAGTTATGAGAAAACACGATACGCAAAATTCAAAAACAAGGATGTGAAAGTGAGAGACATAGGTTTTTGATAGCATCGCCGAAACGATCAAAAGTGAAACCAAAAAGAAAAATTATGGATGAAATGAAACGTTATGGATAAAATTCAAATATTTTGCATTCTTCTTCATTCTTCTTTTTTATTTTATGCGATTTATGAGGTATGCAATAAAGTACCAAAACATTAAATTTACTGTTATAAGTATTTAAAATATTCTTCATTACGTTTTAGAGTATTCGAATGTAGATCTTATAATAGAAATGATGATATTTCCAGAAAAAAATTGATAAGAGAGCAAGACAAGCTATATTTGTAAGTTATTCGATAAGCTTATCTTCTTTTCGATGTAGAATATAAAAGAATTCAGAGAGAGTAGAGATGTATTCTTAGAAAATGAGAAAGAATTAATAGAAGAAAAAGATTGTCATTTAGAAAATTGTAATTGGTTTGTAATTTTTAATAATAAAGAACCATCGACTAATGAAGAAACAAATATTGAAGATAGAAATGTTGAGGAATAATCATTACGGTGGTAGTTGATTCTTAAGTAATAAGAATTTGATTTAGTATATATTCTGAGAAACTACTTAAGTTAAATTAAATGATTTACAAGCATATGAATGTTACAGTACAAATTTTCTGCTCGTGAAAGGAATTCAGTCAAAATTGATTCATTCTGCAGAGAAAAATTAAATTTTATTTCTTCCAATATGAGGTGTAGATATGTCCAAATACAGTTAAAATATTAGTTGGGAAGATACCAGATTTGTGACAAAATATAACTGGCTTTTCCCCAAGCAGTTTGGCAGGATCCCATTTTTAATTTGAATTGAATGTCCTTATATCACCGTCTCTGTCGATTCGACTATAAACATAGTGGGGCGCTCCTGTAAACATCATTCTTAACTTAGTCGAGTTATACACGAAACCTTCAAACCTCAACTATTTGTTTATTTTTTGTGTCCATAGAGACTTAATTAAATGATTTTGAGCCTTTTGCCGAGTTCTCATTGGTAGTTGTGTAGTTTTTATTGCATGCGTGCCATTAACGTAGTGACAATAAAAGATTTTTCATGTAATTAATGGGTATAATTCATGTAGAAAACGGAAAATAATTATAATTATAAAATACTAGCGTACCCGTGCGAGAACTCTCGCATAATAAATCCCACCCTTTCCCTATCCATTTGTCTATCCGTTCCATAAAGGAGAGGAACTACTAATGTACTTACAGAATATCAAACAAAATAACAATGCAATAGATGTTTGAAACAAATTTTCAGTTAAAGTTTATTCAACATTATAGAGAGATGTTCTTGGAATTCATACTTCTTTAAAAACAACATTTGAAGAAATTTTACAATCTTCCTTGAGAGTTAGCTTTTCGCTTTCCTTGATAGTCAAATAATAGAAAAGGTTTTTACTCTTGAGAAAGCCAAGTAAAGTGGTGCGAAAATACCGGATCGGGCAAGAACAGACCTACTCATTGCAATATTATTTTACTTTCCTTGATTTGCTATGAAGAACCGAGTGGGTTTTGGAGAGTCAGGGGGCCATTGCTGGGGGTGAGAAAATTGAAAAATTATTTGTTTACTAAAAAGTATTGAATTATTTTCTGCGTCCTTACGTGGCTCAAGAAAAACAATTCCGAACCAAAAAATAATCAAACTAATGTTTTCACCTTTGAGTACTAAATACCATTTGTTAGCATTAGAAACAATTTAGTTGGCATTAGCAAGCCCACTTCGGTACATGGGAATGTTGCTCAACTATGTTTGCATTTTTAATATCTTAACGAACCGACACCTTGAGTTTAATATCAAACTGTGTTTTTTTTTACAATATGAGTTTCCAGTTGGGCGTTGGTGTACATACTTCCAGATACCGCCAACATTTAAATCGTGCGTTTGGACTGCGATCGTTGGCAGTTGTCGGGTGACTTGCACTATTCTTTCTATAATTTTAAATTTAGCTGTTTTTTAATTGATTCACATAGTATTGTAGGCTAGTGCGTTTTGATTTTTGTTTTCCATTTATTTCAAGCTATTTTACTTTAGCTACTTTAAAAAGTTTGTTCTTTGTGTTGTGCCATAGCACAAGTTTCCCCTCACTACTTCTGCGTACCCGTGCGAGAACTCTCGCATGTTAGACCCCACACTCTGCCCTATCCTTTTATTTTCATTCTAAGAGGGAAAGTAGTTAACGAAACCTGTTTATTTGTTTAAAATCTATAAAGGTAACTTGCAATGTACTAACACAATTACAAGTAATAATAAAAACAATTCAATTAATGTGTAAAAGAAATTTTCAATAAATATTTATTCAATATCATAGAGAATTTGCTTGGAACAATTCCCAACACTTACTTCAAGACATTTGAAGTAATTATTCAATATTCTTTGTCAATTAGGTTTTAGTTTTTCGTGATAGTCACAAAAATATTAGCTCTTTACTTTTGAGAAAGCTACGTGTCTGAACCCGTTGACTTGAAAATGTCATCGAATGATAACGAAAATATTGGTACAGGTAAAACACAAACACAGTCTTCACTCTTCACTGAACACCCACATTCCTGCACAATTAAGTACACAGCACTTATAGATCACGAAAAAACGTTAATTGAATAGTTTCACTACACGCATAAGAAACAATCTTCATAGGTGTAGGTATCAAGCAACTATAATAGTACTTCTAGTTGTTGCTGGAGAGCAAATCTTGAATTAATGATTATGCAAATAAACCTCGACATACTACACAAACTACGGTGTTGACAGAAAGCGTAAATAAAGATTGTCCTTCTAAGCGTGTCGCTACAAAAATTGCTACCAGCAGGAAGGACTGAAATATTGAGGTGGCCTTGATAGTATTAAAGCGTGGAACCGAAAAGTTAATTGAATGGATCGGAGAATGTCTTATCTTGTAGATTATGGCGTGAAAAACGTTTCTTTGAGGCCTTTAGCTTCAAAATTGTACTTTAAGGCTCGAAAATGCCTTGTTTATGAGTTATTTGCCGATATGAGTTGACATGGGATGCGGGTTGCATTTTACATGAATATTTCGATGCGTTTTTTTAAAGAAATCATCCATATTTTTAAAGTCAAAATTGAATTCGTCAAGTCTCCGTGAAATTCTCTTTCTTTAGAGCCCTCACATATAAATATTGGTTGCGTGTAAGAGCCGGAACCCAAAGGTATACTACTGAAATAATACAGGAGAGGATTTAAAAATGAGTTTCATAACATAAAACTTGTTATTGCGGCAATATGCGCACCCTTAAAGGCGCGCCAAAATAGCGGTGCGAAGCTAAGACTTCGCGGGATCGCGGCTCGGCGGACCGCAACCGACGCCAGCCGATGAAAGAAGAGAGGCCAGCGGGCGAAGCCGGAGCCGGCAGGCGGGGCTATGTCGGGGCCCGCTATATAAGCGGCCGGCGGCACGGAGGCAGAAAAGAGTTCCAGTTGGATAGTGAGCATGCGAGTGTTTGTAGTCAAGTGTGTATAGTAAAGGGGTGAGAAACTGTGCTACGTCATCGGACTTCTTCTTCTGGTTTTTTGGTTGGACTTCGCTAGATATTGGACTTTCTTTGGGATATATGAATTGACTTGGCTACGACGACGGAATTATTCTTTGGATCTTGGAATTATGTTCACCCGCCTGTATGGTTACTGACTAGTTAAAAATAAACAAAGTTGTTGAGAATTTGTGTTTCTTTGAATACTTGTATTTTTACTTTCTCCCTAGAGGGTAGAAGAAAATTTATGTCATGCTGCGCGAGAAAACAGCGAAATTTGGACAGAAAAACTTCCTGACAAGGCCCTATACGAAAAATGGGGATAAATCCAGTTTCTAAATATGGGGGGAAAATCCTCTATCACGTGGTGTAGCCAGAATCCATATTTTGTGGTCCCTTGATACCGCAAACGGCCGGCCGTCTGTGAGCAACGCTAGCTGCTAAACTGTTCAGCCGATTTTCTCCAAAATTAACATTCTTCATTTGATCTGAGTGCTATCGCGGCCCGTTGAATTTGAAACCGATATTACAATTTTTGGGGTTACTTTACATGAAGCCTCTGGCTCTATCGTTTTTTATTAAATTTTGTTGTTGGATATTGTAAAGGACACTTAAGAGAATGGCATAGGTGTCACGTTCTTGAAACCTCTAATTTCTAGAAAATTGAAAAACTTCAAATTTTTCCGGGCTTCCTATAAATAAAATATTAAAGATAGAGATTTTTCCCTTGATAAAATCTGTTCCTTAAAGATAGATTTTGAAATAAGGTCACTTACAATTTTTCGAAGATTTGAGTACTTTTCGCATAATTTTGCGTGAAAATACGGGAGAGAAAGTACGTGCTGTTTAACTTCGCTAGTTTGAGTTGTTCCAGTGTGCCGGCGCACGAAGAACATATTGAGTTTATTGATTATTTCTAGGCTTGAAGTACTAACTAATGCTTCCACGAGTTTTATTTTGGACAGATCTAGCTAACTATATCCTGCTTAAATGACTCGGAAAACTATGATTTACGAATTAACATGTCGGTTTCTTCCCTTTCAGATGTAATTACTTCCCATGAAGTTTACCTTGAAAATATTTTGGGCAACAGTGGTTATTTAATGAGTTTCCTTCAAACAACCTGAAAAATTCAGCTGTTATTACTTAGGGCTAATCCTGTGAGTTAATGTGATGAACTTTATGCTTCCGCATGGAAAGTTTTTTGATAGGGACTATTTTTGCAAATATTTTATCAATATCAGTATTTTAATGATTAACATTTTGGCCGCAAAATTCCGTTAGCATGTGTCATATTATTAAGGAAGAAACTGTAAGGGTTTATCATGTGTCATATGTGACTCTCTAAAGCACAAGACATTAGTTCACACCGGACTTATCCAAAAAATAATTCAAGCATTCTGGGAATGTTGTTAATTTCAATAAGGCTTGGTTAGGATTCAGCGTTCGTTGTTACGCCGCTGCCTACCGTGTTTATAACAAACAGCGACAATGAATTTTAGTAGATTTAATAGATTAAACGAATAGTACACTTTGGTGCACTTTGTAACACTAGTGTGTGACAAACGATTTGAGCATCACCCGAGAGTTTCACTGAAAACGCAAGAAAACGGCGCTACCACGAATTCCGTTGGAAGATGCCGCGCTGGTGTATGCAGTGTCGCGGCAGCAGGTTTGAATTTCGCGGCCGCAAATAACTTTTAAACTCAATTTCATCGAAGACAAATTTTTTTTCGGAAAAACTGGACATGACATTCTTTATGATCACCAACATAGAATCTGGGGTATTTTTTGTAACGGAAGCTTCTGGATACCTGTAAAATATAATTGTCCTAAAATGTTAAAACTGTCTTTTCCAAAAATGTTATCCAATAGAAGAATGGAAGTGGAATTACAGTACTGGTTTCGATAAAGAGTCGGATATTGCTTTGAGTTATGTAATAATGTATGTTCTATTATATAATTCTTCACATTGTTATTGAATTGTGCGCCAGCCGCCGCGTCGGGCGGAGAAAGATAGCAGATTTCTCTGACGTCACAGAGAATTAAGTTGGCAGACACTGCACTAGTACACTCTGCGAATAGTTAAGGCACTTGTGCAGTGTCTGCCAACTCAATTCACTGTGACGTCAGAGAAATCTGCTGTCTTTCTTCGAGCTGAGCATGGAGGAAAGGCAGAGCCCGACGCGGCGGTTGGCGCACAGTGTGGCGTTAAGGTGTTTCTGCATTTGCCCGGATTCGGGTCACGCGTGCTTTTATGGTGTAATGGCATGAATGCCAGCAAGTTAAATGTGTGGATTTGGGATCGTGTCTCGGAGCGGAAAAAAAAATGCTGGTTTATGTAGTAGTATAATATTGTGGAGAATTAAGGAACAATGCGAGAAAGTATGTGCTTTGCACCACTAGTTTGTTTTCGCAATAATTATATAAATGTATTTTTTTAAAGATCTATCACTCCTTTATCAGGCACATTTCCAACAATTTGTAAACACTATTTTATTTGTGAGTGTATGTGCTTCAAATGACTTCAAATTAAGTTTTCGAAAACTCAAAAGTTTTCTGTAAAAAAGAGCTTCAAATTTCACATTTTTAGTAGCGCTCATACATCATTTTTATAAAAAATTGTTAAAAAATTGCCATTTAGGGTGAGGTTTTAGTGTTGGTGACTAAGATGACAATTTTATATCATTTACTTTCAGGGGCAAGAAAATGGCGGAGAGAGTGGGATTCATTTGAAAACAGGTTATTAATGGAAAGAGCGGGCGCTTTGTATAATGCCATCTATCTTGAAAAGAAATTAATCGGCGGCTAAATATTCTACGTACATACATTCCACATACATTAGTAGAGGTGATCATGTGAACAAAATAAATTAAAGATTGGAGATAATGAATGTAGGAATTTTTCTTTCACAAATCGAATGATAAAGGAATGAAATAGATTACCTGCAAAAACTATTGTACTCTTTCTTCGAAGCGTTCTACAATTTAGAAATTTAATTTAAGGTATTCATAAGAAAATGAAGTTTTTAACTAAGAATGATAGGTTATAACGCGATGTGTAAGCGTTATATTCGTAATGCAGTGTTGTGCAGTGTAGAGCAGAGAAATATCGAAGGAAGAGTTTAAGTGTTATAGTGAAGTGCAATGCAGTAAATGCCAATGTAGTGCGGTTTCAATTGTGCAAACATTCAGTTCAGATTTAGAGCATTGACGTTCGTTTCTTTTTTCTTAATATCTTATGAATCGAAAGTCTTAAATAATTATTAAAAAAGGGAAATGTGTTCATGTTAAAGGCTTTAAACAAAATAATTTATATAAAGTAATCTTTGAATGTAAAAAAAATGAATATGCAAACTTGGCAGCTAACAAAATAGATAAAGAACTTTGGCATTTGAGGTATGGACATTTGAATTATAATTCATTATCAAAGATTGTGAATTTAAATTTGGTAAATGGTATGCAGTTTGCAAATTCTGAAACAAGTCCGTATGATGTGTGAGTGAGATGTAAACAGAAATGTTTTCCATACTATTCTAAAACATTTAGATCAAGTAGAGTATTACAACTTGTCCATAGAGACGTATGTGGTCCAATTAAACCAATGTCTCGAAATGATAATTTGTATTTTGTAACCTTTGTTGATGACTTCTCTAAATTTGTTATGGTTTATGTTATGAAAAGTAAAGATGAAGTATTCAAGTGTTTGAAAGATTATGAAGCAAAGGTGTCATCTTTATTTTGTGGCAAGAAAATTTGTAAGATAAAATGTGATAACGGTGGGGAATATTGTTCTAAAAACCTTTCAGACTTTTGTGCAGAAAAGGGTGTTCAGATAATCTATACACCTCCCTACACCCCTCAACTTAACGGAGTAGCTGAAAGAATGAACCAGACTTTAATGGATATGGCTAGATCAATGATTATGCAGGCAAATATGGAATAAAGGTTTTGGGAAGATGCTGTACTTACAGCTGCATATATCACCAACAGAACTCCATCTTGCTTAGTAAAGAATAAAATGCCATATGAATTGTTTTATGATAAAATACCAAATGTTGCTAATATGAAAGTTTTTGGTTGTATAGTATATGCAAGAATTCCCGATTCTTTGAGAACCAAATTAGATGATAAAGGCCTGAAATGCAGATTTGTGGGATATACAGAGTGTGGATACAGGCTGTGGAATGATAAAGAAAGTAGATTAATACATTCTAGGAATGTGGTATTTAATGAAAGTTGTTTTTCCTTAAACAAATATCAAAATTGGAATTCACAAGTGGAGGCTGACGAGGAAACTAAAAATGAAATTGTAGAGGAAAAGGTAGAAGAAAATCATGACCTAATTAAAAATGAGGAAAATTCACAACAAAAGGTTCAAGAAAATGTTCCAGAAAAAAATACTGAGGGAAGGAATTGTAGACGACAAGTAAAGTTACCAATAAGATTTAATGATTATGAAATTGACATGAGTTGTTTAGCGCTCATTAGTGAAATGTCAGATGTTCCAAAATCATACACAGAGGCAAAGAATAGTGCAAATTGGCTATGCTGGGAAAATGCTATTAAAGATGAGTTAAATGCATTGAGAAATAATGGAACATGGGAATTAGTTGGTAAGCCAGATAAAGAAGAAATAATAACTAACAGATGGGTGTTCAGAGTAGAAGAAGATGATGAAGGAAAACATATTTATAAACCAAGGTTAGTGGTAAGAGGATTTGAGCAAAGTAATTTTGGTGGATTTGGACAAATACATGCACCAGTAGCAAGACTTTCTACTTTGAGAATCTTTATTTCTGTTTGTAATAATTACAATCTACTTTTGGAACAATTAGATGTTAGAAATGCTTTCTTACATAGTCAACTCAAAAACAAAATCTTCATGAAAATTCCAGAAGGTCTTGAAGTGTCAGATGCTGATAAAAAATAAAGTTGTATGCTGAATCGAGCCATATATGGATTAAAGCAAGCACCAAAAGCCTGGAATGAAACGTTCAATGATTTGATGATAAGCTTGAATTTCAAAAGGTCAAATTCCGATTATTGTTTGTACAGTTTTCTTCACAAGCACATAAGATGCTACTTGCTATTTTATGTAGATGATATTTTAATTGCGTGTAATGATTCTGATTTTCTCAATTACTTGAAATCCAAACTATATGAAACATTCAAAATGAAAAATTGTTCCAATGATAATTTTAACTTTTTAGGTATCAACATAAATAGAGATCAGAAAAACAGAATCATAACTATGGATCAGATTACTTTAATTAAAAATTTAGTTAGAAAATTTAATGTAGAAGACTGTAAAAAGGTTAAAACTCCTATAGAAAAGAATTTGAATTTAAACAAAGTGAATGAAGAACATGAGAAAACAAAATTGCCTTATAAAGAGCTACTAGGTAGTCTTATGTGTATAATGATGGGCACGAGACCAGATATTTGTTTTAGCATTAGTTTTTTGGCCAGTTTCAAGATTGTGCTAGTGATGAACATTTCAAACATCTGTTAAGAGTTCTGAAATTCCTAAAGTACACTATGAATAACAAATTGTATTTTCGTTATGGTGATAATAAGTTAGTTGGATACAGTGATGCTGATTGGGCTAATAGTATTTTAGATCGAAAATCCATTAGTGGATATTGTTTTAAGGTTTTTGATAATTTGATTTGTTGGTGCTCCAAGAAGCAATCATTTGTTACATTGTCTAGTACAGAGTCAGAGTTTGTGGCAGTTTGTGCAGCTTCATGTGAATTAATCTATATTATAAATTTGTTGAAAGATTTTGATGTTACAATTGAATCACCAGTTTGTCTATATGAAAATAATCAAAGTGCCATCAAGCTTCTTCAAAATTTCGAAAACAACAAGCGATGTAAACATATAGATGTTAAGTTACATTTTGTGTTGAATCTAATTAACGAAAATGTTATAAAAATTGAGTATGTATGTACTGATGATCATTTGGCTGATGTGTTTACTAAAGCACTAAGCAATGAAAAATTTTCCAAGTTTGTAAAAATGTTAAATTTAACTCAGTGATATCTTTATTGAAATTTCACATATTGTTTATAACGATACCATTTCACAGGTTTGAAGGAGGGTGTTAGTGTAGTATTGGGCAAACCTTTGAAATGTATATGTCTTTGGTTTGTTGTGTCTGGAGGGTTGGTGCCACTGACAGTCATCGTTGGTTGTGAACTGTTAATGTATGTACCACGCTCTGCTACAAATAAAGTGCTCTGTGATTATTAAAATTGTATTATTCAGCATATTCTTGCTAATGTTATTTTCTTCAACCTAACACTCGTTTGTTTTGACATGTTCTAATCCCTTGTATTATCCAAGAATTGCTTTTCCGTGAAATATTTAATTTTCTTTTCTGAAGAGGAAAGCAAGTGTTAAAATGAAATGAAAGCATTGAAAAATAAGAATAATATTTATCGTTTGTGTCAATAGTATTATAAACCGCGTCCCATGACTCCTGCAGCAAATAATCAATGAATAATTTTATTTTACTTTTAGAAAACACTCTACTCATACGTGTATTATTTATTGTGTCATTGTTCGCATTTCGTATAATGGTAAGAATTTGTGCATCGTGGTCACTGTATCCTAAATCTTTTGTTTCAATTTCATGTCGAGTATTGGTTTTGTTAATTGTAATTTGATCGATTGCCTTCTTTGAATTTACTGTGATCCGTGTAGGTACGTTTATTGTAATATCTAAACTGAAGGAATTAATTAAATTCAGAAACTGCTCTTTCTCGCAAGATTCGACCAGAAAATCAATGTTAAAATCTCCGCATACAAGAATGGATCCAAAAGAGCGATTGATGACTTTGATTAGTGTTATCTCTAGTTTTCCTAAGAAAAAAATGTAATCTGCAGCTCTCTTTGTTGGAGGCCTGTAGATGCAAAGCAATATCATTTTTAGCATAGGAAGATGTACAACAGAAATTTCAAAAACATTTTCAACGGAATACTCATTGAATTCCGTCAAGGAGATAAAATTAATGTAATTTTTAACGTAAATACAAGAATCTCCATGTGCAGGACTTTTATGAGATTCTCTTTTTCTACAATAATAGCCTGAGGTAAAAGTTTGGAATTTGGAAAATGCTAAGTTCATTAGGAGATAACCAATGTTCAGTAAAGCAAAGAACATCCATTTGATTTAAATCGCTCTGTAGAGCTGCCTCGATAAACTCAGTTTTATTTGAAAGGGATTGAACATTATGGTGCAATATCTTTATTTTTTGCAAGTACCTACACGAAAGTTTTTCTGCTGCATCTGACTGTAGTTGCTATATATTTACTCCATTTTTACTTCGAGTGCGTGGTCGAAGGTCGTCATGTGTCCCAGCAGTCACAGGTTGTGAGGAAATAAGGGCGTCATTGGTAGTGGGAATGGAAGAAACGAGAGAAGGTTCACAGGACGGGGAAAGAGGGTTCAGAATAAGGGTGGGGGGTGGGGAACGTAAGGAATGTGAAAGGGATGGATTTTTGGCAGGAGGCTGCCTAGGACTGGAGTTGATGATGTATTGTGCAAGCTTTTCACCGACTGCATGTTTTCCAGCAAGGTTCATGTGGAGACCGTGTCGGGTGAAGTGTTTTACTGAGAGGAAATTCATTTCAAAAGTGTTACATCTGTTTCTCTCGGTTGCAGTTTTAGTTGTTGGTTTGCATGCTTAATCTCGCTGCACAGTGTTGGTCTGTTGTACCAGAAGGGCAGAGTCGAGACTACAATGTTACTATTTTGGGCGGCACATTGCTAACAAGGTGTTGAGAGATCGGAACCAAGATATGAGACACACCCTGGACTCAAAGAAGCTTGCCAGTCAACGACGATACATACTCAGCAGTGAAAAATTTACAGCAGAACAACTTGCTGACATTCAGAGAAATGCGGAGTATGCACTTCGATCGAACTAACCGCATGACGAACATGTAGAACTTGAAAACGATGGTCCTGTTGAAGGTTCAACTCTTTCCAATGAAACACACGTGCGTGGTGAAAATTCATCTGGCAATGAATTACACTTCAAGGACATTTCTGAGGACAATTCTGGGGCAAGACAAGAACACCGACGGCCGACAGCAAAACAGAGTAAACAGCCCTGTACCTCCATGGACAAAGAGATACATAAAAACGATAGACGACACATGGCGTGAAATATCACTCTTAGCTGAGGCATCTTCTAAATCAACGCACACCATTAAAGTTCAACGAAAGATATTCAATGTTGAACAAAAATACAAAATTGAAAATGACACAAACAGGTTAATGGTAGTTGAGAAGCTAAAAGACTAAATCCGAACATGGGCTCAACGAATTAGGCATTACAAATGTAGAATAGATTTCCGTGTACAGAACCGGTTGTTTGAAACAGACGTGAAGAGATTCTATCACACACTGACTCCAAACCCGAATGGCAACGCTGTCACTCCTTCAAAAGATGACGTCGAAGCATTTTGGGCAGGAATCTGGGAGGAAAGCAGATCCTACAACAAAGACGCATCTTGGATTCAATTTGAAGTTGATGCTGCCGATGAACTTGTAGAAACAGTGGAAGATGTTCGCGAATTCTCAGAACAGGACCTCGTCCAAGGAATTAAGAACATGAGAAACAAAATCCCCCGGGATTGATTAGATACAGATTTATTAGATTAAGAAATTAATAACAACACATTCTCATCTAGCAAAGGCTGTTAATAAAATTTTAGAAAACCCAAAGGAACTCCCGAAATGACTCACACGCGGCATCACGTATTTGCTACCCAAAGCGGAAGACACTCTTTGGCGAAGAACTACAGGCTAATCCCTTGTCTGCCAGTACTGTACAAAATAATAACTGCAGCCATAGCTGACAAAATGTACAGACATCTAGATAAGAATCATCTTATGCCAGCTGAACAAAAAGGATGTCGTAAAGGCACTTATGGCTGTAAGTAAGTCTTGCTACTGAATAAAGTAATCTTGAATGATGTAAAAAAATGAAAACGTAATTTGAGCATGGCTTGGATTGACCACCAAAAGGCCTTTGATAGTGTACCATACAATGGGATTTTGAAGACCCTGGAGATCTATCAATTTCATCCTAGACTTATTGAATTTTGCAAGGCTAGTACGAAGTCGTGGAGTACCAGGTTACTAATACACAGCGGGAAAGAAAGGAAGCAGTAGAAACCAGAAGTATTCAGATCAACAGGGGTATTTTTCAAGGAGATTCACTATCCCCTCTGCTGTTTTGCATTAGTTTGATCCCACTATCGAGACAATTGTCACAAGCTGACTTTGGTTACAAGCTCCAGGGTGATGAAAGGTCAGTATCACATTTATTTTACATGATCTTAAAGTGTTTAAATTCTGAAGCGATTCTCTCCCAAATGCTGTCTGTCGTGAATGACTTTAGCAATGACATCTGCATGAATTTTGGTCTTAACAAGTGTGCAAAAATCTATTTAAAAAAAGGCAAACTGACAAAGTCAGAGAGCATTGAAATTGATACTCACACTTTGATCCAAGATCTTCAGCCAGGTAAAACTTACAAATATCTAGGAATTGAAGAATGTAAGACCATCTCGAACGACACAGTGAAAGATGGAATCCGCGAGGAGTATTATAGAAGAGTGAGACTAGTCCTGCAGTCCGTTCTGAATTCCAAGAATAAAAAATATTAGCGGTAGGTAGTTTGGCGATGCCTGTAGCCGAAACTGTGTCTCTTTTCTAGTCTTATTGCGAAGGTATTTATTGTTCCGCAAGTATGTTGAAAATGTAGATATTTCCATACTGTAGTCGTATGTGATATCACAGCTCAAATAATTAAAATGTTTTACGTGCTCTATTACTTTATCTTCTTTTATTATTTTAGTTTTGATAGAATATTTGACTCTCAATGCCATCACTGTAGTTTTAGAGACAGATATTGAGAGACAATATGGTTTTCATATTCTATTTATCTGGTACAAGGATTTTTGCAGACTTACTTCGTTATCTTCTATAAATATACGGTCAACAGCATACAGAAGTGATTGTAGAGGTGTATTCGAGTTTATCCAAATATTTGGTTTATTTAAAATTTTCCATTCTCTTAGAACGTTATCAATAAAAATATTAAACAAAGTGAGGGACACCCTTGTCTTACACCTCTTTGTATTTCTATCTCTTCAAACATTTTGTTCCCAACTTCTAAATTAATGCTTGTTTTGTGGTAGAGGGATTTAATAACTTCTACCAAGTGGAAAGGATAGCCCCTTTTTCGAAAAATCTGCCAAAGAATTTCATAATTAACTTTATCAAACGCTTTCTCATAATCAATAAAAGCTATGCAGATCTCTAAATTGAACCCTCATCTTTCTATTATTTGGTTTATAGTACACACATAATCTGTGCACGATCTTCCTTGCCTTAAAACACTTTCTTCTTCCAATAGCAGTGTATCTGAGATTGCTGTGAGCAGTTTATTCATAATTTTTGTATCAATTTACAAGCGTTTTTCAACACGCTTATTCCTCTCTAATTCTGTGGCTGGCTTCTATTTCCTTTCTTAAAAAGAGAGATGACTTTTACTTTCTTCCATGCATCAGACATTTGGCATTTTCTCTAACAACTATTAGATAAGTCAAGAAGTCTGTTCTTCAGTTTTTCACCTCCATATTTTAGCAGTTCTGTATTGATAATATCTACCCCAGAAGCTTTTCTATTTTTTATTTTTTATACAGCGCATATTCAATTTCATGTTTGCTCAAAGGATCTATCAGAGTTGTTATATTGTGACTCATCTTCACCGATTTTAGTTGGGTCATATAGCAGATCTTTATAATATTTTATTCAGCCATCTTTCTTTATTGCATTTAGCTCTGCTTTGTCCTTTTCCTCTGATTTGAAATGACTTGTAAGCAAGATTCTGCCTACGACCCAACGGTTGCTTTTTGGTTTTGGCATTATTCGCTGTAACGACGTTAGCTAGGAGTGTCCAACGTCAGTAAAACGTACTAGTCAGTCGTCCGCGAATTTTATTAGATGTTAAAAGAAAGTTTTCTCCAGTTACGACACAGTGGTGAATTCGCCTATTAAATTGCAAAAGTAGTTCGCGCTGACATTTAGCCAGATATAATCTGCAGCAGGAGAGAGACTGGCGCGAGGTGCTTCGTGAGCCGAGAGTCTTATATCACGCCGGCGTAACGGAAAGCATCGGGCGCGTACAACGGACGTGCTGGACGAGATTGGAGCCGGGCGTATACCACTCGGAATTAGACGAGGGGACGGAGCCGGGAGCAGAAGAGAGAAGAAGAGGGGCCGGGAGCTGAAGAGAGAAGAATAGGGGCCGGGAGCTGAAGAGAGAAGAATAGGGGCCGGGAGCAGAAGAGAGAAGAATAGGGGCCGGGAGCTGAAGAGAGAAGAATAGGGGCCGGGAGCTGAAGAGGGAAAGCACGCGAGGAGGCAACGAGTCGACAGAGGCGAGGTCTCGACTTTGGTTGCAGGAGCCATCGGTGTCCGTGCGGCAGCCAGCGCCCGGACGCAAGGCCAGATGAGCAGAAAGGGGAAGGTAACTGTTCGAGCCCGAATAATCTAGGTCAAGTTCGTGCCGCACTAAGGGAAATTTTAAAAAAAAAAAAACGTGAAAGTAGTGGACTCTGGAGGCAGTACAACTTTCATTTTGAGATTCATAACGCACGAGCCATTTTTGATGCCTTATTACCTCAAGAGTTTGTAAATAGAAAGTAGTTAATTTATTATTCATAGTTACAACTGAAGTGTAGAGAGAGTGGTGCCATATCGCAGGCAGTTTTGTTCATGTAACCTTTTGCAAGAAAATTTACCAATCTTAATTTCAAGATCACGAACTGTTTTATTAAATTTGGAGATACGTTTGGCCAAAATTTAGTTACAAAGGAATTCCTTAGTTCTGTAAGTAATTATTTAGTGTGCAAATTTTGAAGAGTCTTGAATTTGTCTTTGTTTTTTTGACGTGAATATTTTTGTGTGTTGATGTTGCATTGAAGTTTATGTATGATGATGATTTTGTAGTAGACGTAGTAGGTTTTTGAGGCAATTAAACCCTGTTTAACTGTTAATGTGTTCTTGTTTGGATTGGCTCTCAATACCCAAAAAGTTCCTACTGCCCCGAGGTAACAATAGCTCGCAAGAGCAGATATCTGCGCACCGCCCTGACGCTAAACGATTGTGGAGGGCATTAAATGGTTATAGTTCAGGGCGGGTTTGCGTCAGAATATGTTACAACTTTATAACGATTTTCAATGAGATATCACATGATTTTATTCCTTAACTCAGTCACGCAGAGGCAACAGCCGTTTCGTTCCGTGACCCTTGTATTGACGTTATGTGTATGAAAAAGAGACGTATTTCAACACCTTGACAAAAAAATATAGGTTCACTACATGAAAGATAGCGCTGTCTTTGTTCAAAGAATTCCCAATATATGTCTCTAGAGTAGTAACAATAAAATAATAATAATAATAATATTAATATTAATAATAATAATAATAATAATAAGCCGATCCGTGTAAACGAGATCACTTAGACAGTAGTGTCGTGCTAGTCTTGGAACGAAGGATCGCGAATTCGATTCCGGCTTCGAGCATGCTTGTGCTTGTCAGTGTCATTAGGATTGTGATTGCCTATTTCATCGTTCATCATCATTAGTTCCATATATTATCCCCTGGGAGTACTAACAAACTTGAAGTGTGAAAATGGAGTGACTGATCCGCCATATAAGCTAAGTGCATTCTCTCAGGAAAAATATAACTGTGCCTCAGCGGATACAACTGCACGCAAGCGTGGTCCGTACGTGGAGAATAAGCGACATTAATAATTATAATAATAATAACAACCACAAACATTAGTACCATGGATCTACAAAATTGCTGATGATGAAAAACCTGCAATGAAAATTCCATAACGTAGTAGGCACACCTCTCAAGATAAGCAATTTAAATACTCTCGTAAAACACTGCATTGCGTTGCAAATATATTAAATAATATATTTCAACAAAAACAGTCTTCACGAAATGTCCAATAGCACAGTACACTACGTGTACAGTACAAAAGTTCTTTAATTTTAAAAAAATCTGCTGTTTCGTAACGTAAGAATTGAATAGTATATAGTTAATGGCTAGTTGCCCCTTCCTTTAAGCCTTGCTGTCGCATGAAGTCAGCTGTCGTGAGCAGTCACGCACTTGGTACGAGAATTATCTCTGTTACCACAATAAGGCGCAATTACACAGATAAATACTTACATTTTTATACAATAAATACTTACACAAACTTTAATTGCTTCTCTTCGATTTTCCCCTGGCCTGGGTATCCTAGAGCCTATAGAGGCGCTACTTTTTTAATCGTACCAGACGTTGTCATCAGTGGCAGATTGGGAAGTCATTCGGCCCGCGTGTGTTTGTGTGACCTTCTACCGTCACAGTTGTCACTTCTATTACCATTTAAACATAGTATTTACTATTTAAACAAATTATTTATGCATTTTTCTAACAGTACATCATTAATCACAGAAGTGCAAAAACACTTTTTCTCTTATAAAAATTATATAAAACTACAAATTATTTGCATATCAACTTCTCCATTATTGTGGCAGGTTTATGGTTCAATTAGTTATAAATATACAGGATTAATCAATAAAAACGTGAAACCCAAAAATTTTCTAAAATAAACGTTTCGAGATATTGAGATTGAATTTCCACCAGACGATTCAGGTCATATGGGCTCAATCTATTGGACAGCTCTTTTGCTTTCCTGTATACGTACATATATACGGAGTATATGCATAGTATAGTGAAAATTATATAATGCTGCGCGAAAAAACGGCGAATTTTCCAGAGAAAAGGTCTTATTACAGGGTCCTGGAAACTAAAAAGTGCATAAATCAAGTTGTTAAACTTAGAAAAAATCCTCTAACACATGATACAACACAACTCTGCATATAGCTCCTTGATGTCGAAAAATCGATCGGCGGCAAAATGCCAGTCAGTCTGTCTGTGAACAACGCTTGGGACCTTTCAGCCGATTTTGTCCAAAATTGATATTCCCCAATTGATCTGACTGATGTCGTGGCTCCTTGAATTTGAAAACGATATTTAAATTTTTAGGTGTATTTTTCATAAAGTCCCTCGGACAATTTCAAAATTTTCAAAAAAATGATGCCAAAAATGTTTGACTAAATTTTGTTCTTGGATATTCTGAAGGTCATTTAAGAGAATAGCGCACACAACATGAGGTTGGTTGAAAGCTCTTATTTTTCCAAAATTTCAAACAATCAACATTTTTCGGCGTTTTCCTACAACGACAATTATGAACAGACAATTTTTCTTTCTTAATGAAATGTGTTCATAAAAACAGATCTTCAAATAAGGTGAAGTTCAATTTTTCAAAAACATGAATATTTTTTTCGAAATTTTGTTTCAAACAATGGCGATTTTTATTTTTAAACCATTTGTATTAAAAACCGCACAATATCATGGTTCAAGACATTACATGTATTGAACAAGAACACTTAGGTCATTCCATTTTAAATGAACACAGTCATTTTACAACACCATCTTAGATTCAGATGAAATTTCACATATAGATAGTGTGAATGAAGAATCAGAAAACTACAAATTTTGAGTAATATATTTCTACGCATTTGTGATATGCAGCCACGTAAAATTTTACAAAATTGCGTTCCCGATAATTTTTAAATTTTCGGGAAAGAGGCAAGTATACTATCAGAACTAACATATTAATAGAAAAGGTAATACAGCAAGTGAAACATTTTAATTATTTGGCTGTGATATCACATACTACTACAGTGATAATATGAAAAAAACACCACCTGCCCAACATTTTTGCGGAATAATAAACAAATTCCTTCTCAAAGAGACTAGAAAAGAGAGACTATTAAATTTTCATAAAGTCATGGCTGTACCTCAATTGTTTTACGGGTGTGAATAATGGACAATAAGAAAACAAGATAAAATGAAGGTACAAGCCTCTGAAATGAAATTTCTCCGGAGAGTAAACCGCTCCGTGTTAATGGGTAAATAAAAAATTAACATATAAGGCAGGAACTTAACATATTTTCTATTCATGTAATAAAAAAGAATACAGATCAAGATGGGTACAGTGCTTAGGAAGAATGTCTCGCGAAACGATCCCCCGACATGCCTCTCTGGTCAGCCTAAGGGGAAGAAGGGACATTGGCCACCCACGACAGAGATGATGTTATGAAGTTGGAGCAGGGAATTTTCATAACCCCAAAGCGTGGCACCTCAAGTGGAACTAGTTCGACCGGTTAAAATTCATTTTGGAAGAAATCGTACTTTTGACTTAGGCGCTATGGATGTTCACAAACTGCCTGACAGACGGATTGACGGACAGGCGGAAAGACGGACAGACAGACATTTTGCTTTCAATTGGTTTTTCTTTATGAGGGACGCATAAATCAGAGATTCTGGACACACCATATGAGAGGATTTTTTCTTAATTTAGCAACTGGAGTAATTTACTTTTTCGTTATCTCGGCCCAGCAATGACTTATTTCTACCCAAAATTCACCGGTTTTTGGCGCAGCATTGCATAACTTTCCCTATACTGCACGTACCTATACGGGAAAACTAGTGGTGCTACAGAATGGCACAGACTTTCGCGTATTAGTTTTCTTTATCCTTGGGTCTTCACTAGCTATTCGGAATTGACACAAATTCTTTCTTGCCACCTGTCATCTATCACCGCCAAAAGTACGTTTTTTTTGTCATTTTCTTAATTTTTCGGTTTCCTATTGGTAGAACAGAAACATTAATTTTAGAATATTAAAGTACACAAAAACCTAGCCGTCAATGGCAATTTTCTTTTAAAAATTATGTGCCGTTATGAGAAAATGGCGTTTTAGCACTACTAAAAATGCGAAATTTGAAGCTCATTTTCACAGAACATTTTTGAGTTTTCAAAATACTTTATTTGAAGTTATTTGAAGCACTTACACTCACAAATATAATCATCTTTACAAATTGCGGATAATGTGCATATTAAAGATGTGAGAGATCTTTCAAAAAATTTACATTTATATACTTTTTGAAAAAAACAAAAAAAACTCAAAATAAACTTCACGCTATACTAATGAGTGTAATTAGCACTATCCGTTACAAAAGTTTCAAGAAAAGAATTGCAGCCATATACGAGAAAATGACGTTTGAGCATTTCTGAAAATGCCGAAATTTGAGCTACTTTTCACAGAAAACGGTAGTGTTTTCGAGAAACTTTACTTGACATTATTTAAAGCATATATACTCGTAAATATAATAATGTAAAAAAATCGCCGATAATGTAAATATTATCCACGTGAGAAGCCTCTGAAGAAAATTATATTTTTGTAATTTTTGAAAAAGCAACCTATAGAGCAATATAGCTTTTAAGTCATCTCATAGAGTACATTTACCACTATCCCTACCAAAAGTTTAAAGAAAACATTTGGAGACGTTTTTGAGAAAATCTTGTTTTTGTAATTTTTTTTAAAATTTCACATATTGCAGGCAATATGGAAAAATCTCTATCTTCAATGATCTAGTTGAAGAAAGACGCCGAAAAACTTTCACAATTTTCGAAAATTCAGTTACTCGTGAAAATCGGATCTATGCCTTGTTAATAAGTGTATTTTACTCTATTCAAACTAGAAATTTAAAGTAATTTAAAGAAAATTTGGAGCCGTTTTTGAGAAAATTTTGAAAATATCCGGGGGGCTACATGTAAAGTACTCCGAAATTTTGAAACTCGTTTTCAAAGTTTCAAAGCTTCGACTAGAATCAGATCGACCGGGAAATATCAATTTTGGAAGAACTCGTACGTGTGGTTTAGGCACTAGCAGTGTTCACAGACGGACGGACAGACGGACGGACGGCCAGACGGACAGACAGACGGACGGACAGACGGACTGACGTTTTCCTTCAATTGGTTTTTCTATATCAAGGACGTAGAAAACAGGGTTTCTGACTACACCCCGTGATAGGAGATTTTTTTTTCTTAATTTAGCAACTGGTTTTATCCACTTTTTCGTTTTCACGGCCCGGGAATTAATTTTTTTCCGCCGAAAATTCGCCATATTTGGCGCAGCATTACATAACTTTCCCTATACTACGTATATCACTTCGTGTATACGTACCTATACGGGAAAATAAAAAAGAGTCTAAGACAAGTTAAAAAGTTTTTCTTTGGCTGCCAAAGTATTATAAATGCATTAATTCATTTTATGTAAATTAATTAAATAAATTTTATGTTTTATTAAATGAAAATAATGCTGATTATTTAATATAATATTGCGTGCAATTCCAATACAATTGACAGGCATAATTCACCAAGAATTTTTGCTTTTTACGAACCGCCCATCAACGAGCAGGATTGTAAGGGTAAGCAAAATATGTGTTAGAACTAAAGAAAGTAGAATTCACTAAGAATATATTAATATCTCTAAATCGGGTATGAGCAAAAGTGGGCAAGTACATTGAAATAAATATTGATCAGAATGTTGAAATATATTTCATTGGCATGCCGAAGAGAGGTAGATTGTGAACTTAGTCACGCAAATGACGCCAACGGCCTTTTATTTAAAGCTGGTCATGCCGTGACACTTCTATTGACTCTTCTATTGACATACCAAAACTCCGTTAGACCGATCTCCATGAAAGTTGGCACTTCTACGTGTTTTTCACCGAAAAGATTTATGTGTTGTTAATTCTGTTGTAACTCCACTACATGGCGCTACATATTCACTACATATCCACTAGATGTTCACGTCAAATGCAACCTGCAACACACTCGGCAGCATTTTGAATCTATATCGTTAAATAACTTCTAAACGAGGCGTTCTACGGCCTTAAAATTTAAACTTTTGACCTTAGAGAAACGTTTCTCACACCGTAATCGACAGAATGAACCCTTCCTGAGCATTGTGTTACATTTATTTTATACGGCGCTTCTCGATGTTACCTTACCTGCTCAGAGACGTGCAGAATCTGTAAGTAAATGTGAATGAGAGGGACAGAGAGCGGCAGAGACAGAGACACATAGAGACTGACAGGGACAGGGTGAGGGAGGGAGGGACAAACAGTGAGAAACGGTGATGGGAGGGGAAAGAGGGAGATGAAGGGCAGAACGTTTGCTGAGTTTTCCTAGTTTTCCATCAAGTACAAGAAAAGCAATTTAAATACTCTCGAAAAACACAACAACACATTCAATAATTAATTTAAACAAAAAATCCAATCGTCTCTTTTCAATCAATATTTGATTGAAATGATACGATAATTCAATCTACATACTTGTATGGTCTTCATAGATTACATAAAAGCTTTTTTTATCGTTCTCAGCGGAAAATTATGGTCAACTATGGACAGAAAATGCATACCAAAACATCTAATCGAAGTTGTTCGAAACATCTACAAAGATGCCCCAAAAAATGGGAGAACAAATTCGGGTAAAATGTACAAAGAATTTATAAATAAAGGAGTGAGACAAGGTACAGCATGTCACACACACATTTTATATTTATCTTGACGATGCTATCAGAATTAATGGAAGCAGAAGATTAAGTTCTTAATTTTTACCGATAATTTAATTATTAACATTTTATTATGACCCTTATGTTCGTTTTCGAACAAAATTTGATATCTCATAAAAAGACATGCTACAAAGAGCTCTTTATGAACTGCAGGTAATCATTAAAGAATGTAGTTTAGAAATGACTCTCCAAAATACTATGTTAACATATTTTGTGGAAGTATTACTAAAAATGTATGCTAAAACTAATAATTTACTATTATTATTTTTACTATTTCTACAACTAAGAACTTGAAAGAATTTGTGGAACTACTAGGAGGACCCTAAAAAGTAAAGTCAGGAAGTATACAATCATGAAATTTTATAAAACCATCGCAGTTCCTTGTGGACTATATGGATGTGAAATCTAGCCCATGGATACAAAATTTAGACGCAGGATTCAGACTGCCGATACGAAGTTTTTTAGGGTTGTATTGGTGTCACAAGAAAAGAGAGACCATATTGATAAAATAGAGATCACACGAATACCGAAACAGTAGTAGTATTCGCGAGGTTCTTTACAGCTGACGCCGCTTCTCCCATTTTAGTCGCCACGTCCTTCCACCTTTCCAATCTTCCTCTTGAAGATCTCGTTCCTTCATTGCCTTTTCTATCTCCTTTTCCCATGTTTTTCTCGATCTGCCACGTTTCCTGTCTCTTTGAAGTAACCATTTCAAAAGTTTCTTAGGCCACCGACTTTCCGTTATCCTTTGGATATGACCGTACCACTTCAATCGTTTAGCATCAACTACATCCATTATAGCAACAATAATATCCATTTTATTTTTTATGTCAACATTGGGTACTTTATCCAGGAGTGTAAGGCCACAACAGCGTCTCCAGTAGTTCATTTCCATTGATTTTAATTTTTGGTCTTCGCTCTGATAAAGAATCCAAACTTCTGATACATATTTGCATACGCTTTCAACCAATGATTTGTATATTCTTATCTTTGCCTTGCTTGTTATTTTTTGGCTACACAAAACATTATTCAACAGTCTTGTCACTATTCTTCCTTGAGAGATCCTATGTTTTACTTCTTCTGCACATCCACCTTCCTTTGATATATGTACACGAAGGCACTTATAAGCTGCTGTATTTTTAATACACCTGTTCCCAATTACTAAATTAGTCCCTTGTGCTTCCGCAACAACATATTTAGTTTTTAGTGGATTCATAGTCAAACCCCAAGCTGTACATTACCCATTTAGCTTTCTTAGAATGTAATATATATCTTGTTCATCTTCGGCAAGAATAACCTGGTCATCAGCGAAGTAAAGGGTAAAATATTTATCATTGTAAACTTATATCCCCATGTTTCGACATTTACGTCTCCAATTTTCAAGAGCAGCGTTTAAATATATTTTGAAGAGAGTAGGCGCTATACAGCATCCTCGTCTCAGACCTTTAGAGATGTTAATTGGATTCGTTACGTTTCTTTCAATTTTGATGCAGCTTTTCATATCATTGTTCAGGTTTTGAATTGCTGTTATTAATTGTATATTTATATTTTGATGTCTGAGAACGTTTCACAATTTTTCTAACGGAACAATGTCTTAGGCCTTTGTGAGATCTATAAAGACCATACGTGTCTCTAAATTATGTGCCAGCATCTTATCTATTATTTGACGAAGGCAAAATATTCCATCAATGCAAGATCTTTCTGCCCGAAAACCATTTTGTTCTTCAACATCCTTGATTGCGTTTTCAAATCTCATCTTTATAATTTTCCCGTAAATCCTAGAAACAGAATTTGTTACATTTATTGGACTGTAATTGTACATTCTTTACGATCTCCTTTTTTATATGTATTTGTAATATACGCTGCCTTCCATTCTGTAGGGACATCTCCACCTCTTATCATACAGCTGAAAATAAAAGCTAATTGCTTAAATAATACATCTGAGCTACTTTTTATTAATTCTATTGGTATACCATCTGGTCCAGCAGATTTACCATTTTTCATCGATCTTACAGCTTCTTGGACTTCTTCCACACTGATTTCATTAATGCTTTCATTACAATCTACTTCAGTTCGTGTTACATTCAAGAACTCTGTCCGATCTTCTCGGAACATCATTTCATAATATTCCTTCCATTCTTGAACCTGTATAATTTGTAACTGATATTTTTCGTCCCAGTTGTTCTTCATGGTTTTAAGCGTTTTTCATGCTTCTTTTGAACGAAAGGCGCCTAAGTCTTTTTCTATTCTTTCACATTGGTTTTGTCATGCATCATTGTTTGCTTTCGTTACTCTTCTTTTTACCTTTTTATTTAGTTTCATGTATTTTTCTCTATCATCTTGTTGTTTTGTTGAAAGCCGGTGGTACAGGTTCTTCTTAATATCTACAAGTTTTTTTAAATCTTTATTCCACCAGCGACTCTTATTGAAATCATCCGCTATCTTTTCCTTTTCTCCCAATATTTTGTTTACTACGCCATGGATTTTATTTTTTATTTCTTCATACGTAGTCAAAGCGTAAAAAATGGAAATTTCATTTAATTGTATTGAAAGTTGTATTTTAAACATAAATTTAATGGAATAATTTTCTAATTTTTTTAAATTACCTTTTTTTGTATCAATCTGCAGCATATTTTCGTCTATCGTCGAAGTTTCTTTGCTGTCATTACAGTATGGAAAATACAGTACTGCTTTCGGCAAGTAGCAAGCAGCACATCTGAGCCACATTCTGTTCCTCGATGTACTCTGACAGCTTCAAATTTTAATTTAGTGGAGATTTTAGAAATGTCATAATCGATAATTGACTTCAACTGTATGGTAGTTTGTGTCCAAGTAAACTTGTGTATGTCTTTATGTTTGAAAAATCCATTTAGAATACGAAGATTATATTCTTTACATAATTCTATCAATCTATGCCCATTATCGTTTGTTACTGGTTCTCCGTATCTTCTAATTATATTGCTAATTTCATTTATTCCAGTTCGACCGTTCAGATCCCCTATTATAATTATTTCTTTTCTATTTCCAATTTCTTCTAAAACAGCAGTCAATTGCTGATAAAATTCTAATTTTTCCGTATCCTTTTTATCATCTGTCGGAGCATATGCGCCAATTATTACAACTTCATATCCTTTCAGTTTTAATTCCACTAATATCAATCTTTCATTTTTCTGATTCCATCTTTTAATGCTGTTTGACCATAATTTTATATATCAGAACTGAGACACCGGCCTTTGCTCGTTCTTCCTTGTTAACTTCACTAAATATATGGATATAATGATCCAATTTTTCATATCCCTTTCCCTTCTTTTTTGTCTCCATTAACACTATAATATCTAATTTAAATCTCTGTATCTCATCAAGTACTTCTTTTTGTTTCGTGGGTAGACCTTGAATATTCCAGTTTCCACAAATCATTTTCCATTTTCTTTGCTTAAGTCGTCTTCTGTTAGAATTATTCCGAGGCAAGTTACTAGGAATTTTTGAAATCACTGTGATAACACAGGTTTTTACAAAGAATGGGGGGCAGACCCAATGCTTCAACCCCCAACCTGGAGGGCCAGGGAATTTTTCTTCAGGCTTTCCATGCCCTGGCACTGAAAGGACCGAGTGTGTCAAAATGACACATTTGGGATACAAACTACAATGTAATGCTTGAGTTTTAAAAGTTAGAAAACTGGTTCTTTGTAAGTGCTTTCTTCAATGCATGAACTTCATATGCTGTAAAGCTCAATCCTGTGGTTTTCAAAGAATTGGAAAAAATCTTAGGTATACCTAGAAGGACCGCAATGTGTCTTATTGACACAGTATATATTTCCAAGTCTTACTATTTCATTTTTGTGTCATACTTCCGTTTTCTATAGGAAGTAGTATATCTCTGGTTTTCAGATTGATAAGACCAATGTTACCTTCTTGAAATTCGATGCATGATGATAACGATTCGTTAGATATCGCCGGACACTTCCTGTTCCTGTTAGAAAATGAACTGTCTCTCTCGGTGTTCTGAATTCAAGTATTACTTTCGGCGGCCAGGAATGAGGTGAAGTTATCGATGATCTAAATTGAAGTGTCGTTCTTGGCAAAGCACGCTCGCTTCGCAGGAGCGCCTTCCCGCTTGTCCCAAATCATTGTCTTGCTCCCAAAGCATTTTTCTCTTTACTTCTGCCCAATTAAAATCCGAGAAGAGACGATTGCGGGACTCGCGTTGGCGACTAATCTTCGGATTCGCTCTTTGGTGTCACGTGGATTGCTTCTGGTATTTTCCACGATTTCAGAGGGATGGATTGGCTGATTCGTGAGCCTTTATCTCGCGCGTCGCACGCTGCGAAGTGGGCCAGGTTTCTCCTATGTGTGTAAGGATTTTCACGGTGATTATTGAACCGAGTGCGCCCGGGAAGACAGGCGACACTCTCCAGGGGACGGCGGGTGGCGAGAGGGTGCTGTGAATGTCGCTGGAGAATCGCGTGATCGACAATGATTGTTCTGGCCGTGTTTTAATAGAAACTTCACGGCAATTATCCGAGGGTTTGCAGGTGTGCGAGGTATGTTTTAAGACGCCCTCACCCTTTTGAAGAAAGCGCTGGACTTGAGGGGTTGCAACGCCTCTCTCCGCGACGCACAAAGGCTCTTATCTTTGAAAGGAAGTGCCCTCTGCAGCGAAGTGGGGGGGGAGGAGAACGCAGAGACACAATGCGTCTCAATAATGAATGGCAGGCTGCCCTTTCCTCAAAGCCTTCCTGTCGCACGACGTCAGCTGTCGTAAGCATTCACGTCACTGGGTATGATAATTCAGTCGGTGAGCAAAAGAAAGCGGAAGAACACAAATTTACATTTTTCAGTCAAAATCGAAACTTTCATGAATGTGTTTTGGTACCACCACTAGTTTAATTTTGAAAACGTCCCGTGGGTTTAATGTACAATGGCCCGAAAGTTAAAATTTCGGTTTCAAATTCAAGTGACCACCACATCAACCATCTCGATTGGAGTCAATCTTTATGGTGAGAATACTCCTTATCGTTTAGGCACTAGAAATATTCATAGACGGACAGATGTTTTGCCGTCAAACGATTTTTCGGTATCAAGGCCCACAAAACATCAATTCTAAATATGGCATGCTTTAAGTGAAGTAATTTTAGGAAGGGATTTATATAGGGACACTATTTATCCACTTTTTCATTACCAGAGCTTGGCAATAAGATTTCTGTCATTGAAAATGCACGGTTTTTCCTGCAGCGTTACAATGCTTTTTCAATACTCCAAATGGCAATAGCGAGAAAGTGAAAATGAATAAAGGCGCTGAATTTATCGAAGTAGGTATCTAAATAGTGAATTATAATAAGTGACAAGAGCAATAAATATTAAGGGACAGTAAGGAATAATTATTATACACAATAATTTGTAAAAGACATTTATTTTCCATTTAAGAACACAAAAAACAATTGCAAGAAATATAAATAGGTTACGAGCATCGAAGAAAGACACCAATGAAACACAGTTTGCAGTTTAAGAGAGGGTTTTTAGTACAGAAAAATCCCTTTTTCCAGGGGTCTTCACCACAATGTATTTAAATGACAAAACGTGCATTGACAGATAAATTGAAGGTTTTTAGAACATTTAAATTAAGAAAACAAGGCAGACTACCAAATTATACATTTTGATTTAACCGTTACATTGCACATTTGCATCCCTGGCACATGAAACTCCGAAAAATTGATTCTGAACACAGACGGAACTTATTAGGACACAAATATTTAGCTTTCTCTTAATTAAAAAATAAATGTATGCAAATGGAAAAGTGGTCAATATCAATTGAAAGAACATTCTTTTCTTGACTCAGGTTTGCAACTTGGCAACATCGCTCCCCTCCACTCGCAAGTGCCAGTCATCGTCCTTCGCCCTTCAGTTGAGGTCGGCGCTAGTGACCGAGTGTGCGTCCGGCGTATGCTTTCTCAATAAAACAAGTGACTCAAAGCACATAACTACAAAAAACTTTATTTTATTGATTTTCTGATTGAAAACTTATTTCCTAAATGTTAGCACATGTTTTACATCGCACCTAAAAATGATCCGAGTGTAAATTTTTCTTAAAACGAGTAATTAAAAAATCACTGTGTTCCACAAACTCAACTTCTTCTCTCTCTCTCTCTCTGAAGAAAAAAACACAGAATTCCTTCCATGACACCAACAATGAAAATCAATACTGATCTATGAACACTCTCCAAGAAAGACATGCATTTTCAAATCTATCAAGCTCTAAAAAAAGAAATTTAAAACAAAAAGGGAGATTAGGGAAGTTTTCACAAATGTTTCCCAAACAATAAATGGCTCTATGCTGGGGTGTGATGTAATGTTTAATTACATAAAACGTATCAAACTTGGTGATGTTTTGTTCCGTGTTCTTGTGAGAAGTATATGCGTCACTTAGAGTGTTAAAAAAATTATATATTTATAATTAATAATTTATACCATATAATAATAATATATTTTAAAATATTAATATTAATAATAACATAATTAAATAACTAATAAATATTAATATAATTGTTAATAGTAATATTAATAATTTATACAGGCTTAAAACAGTAATAGAAAGGTTGAGAAAAACTAATTAACAATAACAGAAATTACAAGAGATAGAAAGTGTCTACTACAATCTACTATTAAGGGACAAAACTGTATCTAATAATCGATTGGATTCCATCGTGTACATACCCAGGAAATAAACTAATGGCTGGCAATGCTTCTAGAGAAATCATTAACTTCTTTCTTCTAGAACACTGTATTTCAAGGTGATTTTAAAAAAGAGCTTCGCCGAAGAAATGAAGAATATTCAAATTTGATGATTAGATGATCTGCACGCAAGTTCTTCCAGATTATAAATGCAGTTCTTAATTGTCATTTCTTCGAAATAGGAAATAAACACATCTAATTGGCTAAGAACATGTCAGAATTATCACAGCAACGTCTGCTAACGAACGAAGGTCCACAATTATGTATTTTCTGCATTACATATGTGTATATTTATCGCATTCTAATACAGTCCTCAGATATGAGTCGAAAACCAAATCAGGACTCTGAAATCACCTTCCAGACCAATCAATAGGTAGTCGGTGGAAGATAAAAATCTGGGAGTTATTTGTCAGCGGTACTACGTTTCTTTCAGGTGCTGATCTCGAATTTGAGAATTTTCACCGAAAAACGATGGCGTCAAAAATAATTGTGAACAATGTTTGCTTACATGTACACAATTCTGCAATTTATCATAAATTTTATTACTACAAAAATAAGGTAGACAATTTCTGTACAACACACATATGGAGACGTTATTTTAATAGTAGTACGACTCCATGTTTAAGACAAATGGAGTTAACTCTATTTTCATATCCGCCAAAATGGGTTACACTTATTCACAAAGTAGTGGAAACCCAGGTTTCTTCTGTGGCCAATAAAGCGCATCACAATGCAAGCAAATTACTGGAGACCGCATTAAGTTTATTTTGAAATTGGGGCAACTCTATTGAGTTCTACGTGTCTCGTGATGAATGCTTTTGGTGAGGTATCTAGCGACAGCAGCGATATTCATGATGAAGATCTTCATCCAGATATTCTAATAGATACAGGTAAATTAAAATAAGATCACTATTTCGCAAATGTTTAGACTTATACAGTGAAAGAAATGTATACATTTAGGTTACGTGTTGCGCGGGAATGTAGTACTATTAAACTTTTTTTTTACGGACTTCGCATTTATTGTTAATACATTGAAGAAAACATTCGAAAATCTCGACTGCTCCTATACTCGCAAATGTTTAATAAAGACAACGGAATGCGAAAACAAAGAAAATGTTTGGGCATTAGGAAATTTTGATCTCCAAAATAGGATAAGTGGATTATGTACGTATAATTCTGTTAAATTTCGTTCACTAAAGGGCGATTCAGGAAATAGGATAGGGTGTATTTATGAATACAAACTGGAGGTTGCTAACGCAGGTATAAAAGTTTGCAAAACCTTTGTTCTCCATATTTTCAAAATTTGGTCGTTTTCTTCTTCATCGAAAGGGTAAACGTGAATGAAGAAAGCGTGTTCCGGAAGCACTGGTTGCTGATGTCAAAGAGGACATCAAACGTTCTCCAGCATGTGAAAGTCATTATGCTAGAGAAGATAGCTCTAAAACGAAGTACTTAATTCCTGAGATAAATGTTGCAAAAATGTTTAGTTTATATTAAGAGAAATGCCAGAGTGAAAATAAAACGTCTAGAGGGATACATATTTATCGTAAAGGTTTTAATGATGACTTTGATATCTCCTTTAATCTACCAAGTAAGGATACTTGCAGTTTCTGCGATAAATTATTATTCAAAATTGAAGCTGCCTCTAATCATAAACAGATAAGCGACCTAGTCTTGTAAAATAAACTTCATCTCAGAAAAACCGCGGATCAGAAAAGGATCAGAACAACTGGATGACGAAGACTGAATGTGTCTGATGAGACAGGGGTATAAGTAAAATAGTAACATTAAAATTCATATTTAGTTTGGTTCAAGGAATCGATTTTTTTCCATTTACATTTTTCCTTTAAAATCTCCACCACCCATATTCAACCATTTGGCACGACAAACTAATTTTTATAGTGATGTACCTATTTTACTGCTCCATGTTTCGAGATACAGGCAGTATTTTTATTTATCAAATTTGCAGACAAACAAGCCCATCTATTGTAAGAAAAGGGAACACTGGATGTTATTTATATTTCCATTCCCGATTTTTTCATAATAGTTTAACTTAACGCCTCCATATCTCAAAACGACTGTAAATGGAGTTGTACCACAATTAAAATAACGCCTTCATATTATCTTCAATGTTTCGACAAACGTAAAGGTCTAGAACGACCCGAAAACCATTTTGTCTCTTTGACTAAAAGAGGAGAAAATCCCTCTCCCACCGTAATGCTTCACTCTGGGTTCACATATTATTTTTGAAAACGACTATGACGAATAAAGTATTGTAAATTGATTAATACTTTGTTACGATTACATTGGAAACGGTTTCATTCCCGCGGGGTATTTGCATACCCCAGCTTTAATTAATCAAAATTTGACGGAAACGAGAGAAAAGAAAACAGACAGAACGTTCTGTTCAGTGCAACATGTTAATATTATAATTTTACAAACAAAATGTTCTGCTAAAACGGAAACTGTAAGTATGAAAGAAAAGTGTAACATCAGATAAGTTCATCAATATTTCGTAAAGTAAGTTTTAGTATAAAAAGAAATAGACAATCACTATAGAATAATTCCCATGGTAAGGATTTGACGGAGATGATCAACATTTAGTATCTCTTCTCAATTATATTTTAATCGCTATTAGCAAATCGTTGGCATGGACAAAACATTTCTATATCAAAGCAGAATTCGCAGGGTGGCAAACCTCAAACTCGAATTCAGCACCCTATCACTCATAGAATCGGTGATAAAAAATTGTGAGAATTTTTTTCTCTATCGGGCCTTTTCGAAGACGAAATAAATGTGATCCATTATTAAAACAACGCTAAATGACAACAGGTCTACTGAATTATTTTGCAGAAAGTACATAAAGTTGGGAGATAATAAATATCAACTTCGTATTAAACTGTATGCCAAGCAAATTTAGGAATTAATAAATTGGGAAATAAAACTTAATACAAAGTGAAGTCATTATAATATATTATTGAATTAATATAGTTATATAATTAAATTGGTAATATAATTAATATTAATTATATTACTGCTATAATAATTGTAATATTATCCAATCGTCGACTAATATATCTATCACATAACATATCTACAAGTGTGTCAAAAGGTTTTCTCAGTGTCATTTTCGACTTCTGGGTGGTCCGAAATAACCCTGTCATTTCTGAGACACTTATAAATAAGTCATAAAAAGGCACGGTTATAATCGTTTCTTGCTGCCCTTAAGGGCGAATATACCTTTGTGAGTTTTCCGCTGATGATCCGCGTCCCAACAACATTAACAGCGATTTTTCGACAGTCTGTGAATGTACACTTGTGTCAACGATTCCAAAAGTGCGATATGGTGCCAGCACATAATTACATCATTTCTTAGAAAAACATTGCTTTGCATAAGTGTACTGAATCAATCTTCAGAGTCTACCCATTAAATGTTTTGTGATGTAATATATTTCAAAAGTGAAAAACGATCTTTTTAAAAATTCAATCCACTTACCAAACAGTGTTTCTCAAACCAAAAATATCTGTTGATTTGTCAAAAGCGTATGGTTGAAACGTACTTGCAATATTCTGTCCATTTGTGATTTTTAAATTTCCTTCATTGCAAACATTAAGAGTGAATTGATAGCAATTTCAAACGGCTTCTGTGGCTTAAGGAAGTCTATAACATTCAATGGCTTAGCGAAAAAATGTTATTCGATGCAAGAACAACAGTCGTTTTTAAAGTGTGTTTAGGAGTGTCACAAACCCCACTGTGATGTATCGTCACTGGATTTTCAGCTAGGTCGAATTCAGTCATCTGGAGGAGAATTCCAGCGGCTGGCTGCTCTGATCGTTAGATTGCCTTGGTTTCTCCGATCAACACCAGGCGAATGCCGGAGCAGTACCCTAACAATCGGGCCACGGCCAGCACGCGATCTTTCCTTCCTCTTCCTTGTCCTATCCTCACCCGTTATACACACACTTACACTAACATGCACTACACTACCACACATGCCGGGAGACTAGTTGGGTGCTTAGGGTTTGTCCTGGCTGGGGCGGTGCCCCACTGGTGGAAAACACTTGGTTGAGAGGAAAACCCCGCAAGCCGACGGTAGGTCGGTGCCGAATCTCGCAATCCAGCGGGGAAAATATCACAGCCATCGCCCGAAGGAAAACACGCACTGCACTTACGGGAATAATGACATCTATAGTTGACACGAATTAATCAATCAACCCACGGTGATGTAATCGCACGGGTTCAGCTAGCAGAACATTAAAGCGCGTTGGGCGTATTCATGTACATCTGCTTTTGTCCCACTCAGATTTAAAATTTTCCTTATTACAAATAATGCTGGAAAATTTTAGGAACGTAATTTCAGAGACAAAAGGAAAAATTTTACCTCGAATGGTTTTGAACAGAAAAAACACACTTGATTAAACAACAGTGTCAATTTAAATTTGCGCTGTCAACAGTCGTATAGAAGTGGGTGAGGTTAGCGACGGACCCCAGCGTAGTGTTTCTTCTTTTCTTTTGTCGTTTTGTTTAGGAAAGTAGTGTTCGTAACAGTTTCATCGTTTACACGTTTCTTATAAGACCTTTTGTTAACTCTAAGTAGTTGATGTTCCCGGACACGTCCCCTGCTATGTTCATCAGTTCCGCAAGTGTAGTGAACGTTTTATCACGGGAAGTGGGAGAGTTGCTCACCCGCAGAACACCCTCAGAACAATTTTCTAATTAATTTTTTTCTTAAATAGCAAGCACCACGGAAAAGTTCTAATCCTAAGGGATAACCGCTAGAACTCTCCTACACTTAGTGACTCAATTCGATCTGTCATTGTAGCTAGCAAAACGAATCGTAATCGGAAAACCGCTACCATCGCGACTTAAGCCTTAGTACCGCCCGGTTAGAGTCGCAGATTTTAATGTGAAGTTTGGCTCTGAGTTAACTCAATAGGATGAATCAAACCAGAAAGCATAAATCAAATTCAGTCACGCGCCTACCCGAGTCAGTTGTGTGCACGCGCTCCCGACTCGAAGCACCCGTTCGCCCGCAGGCTCAGCGCCACTTCCACGAGGAAGGCCACGGTCGCCGCCAACGTCCCCACGAAAAGGACAAGGGTGGGCTCCACCAGCGCAGAGCGGTCCAGTGGGCGTGGCTCGGAGGTGGGGGCGGGGGGCACAGCGACAAATGCCGGGGATAGAGCGGGCCCCCGACGAACCCATCCCCATTTTCTCCAGTTCATCCACACAATGCTGTAAAAAAGGAAAATGAATCGTTGAGAAATAATCCACTCTATCTAAATGTGAATATGAAAAACAAGAACTACAGTCAGAAAGACGCCACTTTACCTACGAGGAGCAAATGTAGCATATATAACAATGCATGACGCTCACATGATTTTGCAGATAACAGAGGATATGTACTTACATGGCTATCCGGGAGATGTCGCGTCCAAGGCCACAGGTGCCACCTGGCACCTGCACCTTCGACGCGGCGTCTTCCGGATAGCCATGTAAGTACTGACTCCGACCGCGGATGCCTGCGCTCTCAACGGAAATGTAACAGTCAGAACGACGCGACCCCATACAAATGTGGAGGAGTGTTAGAGAGGGGAACGACGCCACACCGTCCAGATAAGACGGTGGGGAATAAAGGAAAAGAAACATTCAGACAAGACCACACCATTTAAATGTGAGTTTATAAAAAGCTGGCTGGAAAGGAAAAGGAATCATAGAAATTACAAATTATTGACACCCTGCAATTCACATGTGACTGAGGTTAACGCAGTAAATAAAGTTGTCATGAAGACGCCACGCCATTTATATGCAGTAGTGGGAAACACAGGAGATAGATTAGTAATTAAGTATCCACGCCATTTATATTGTGATGGTTCACACATTTACATAAAATAATATTTAAGTATTTTTTTAAAAAGCGGGTATAATTGCGCGGATGAGAACAGGGAACGAACAAATACTATGGATTTTGTTCACAGCTTAACGAATTGGGAGCGGCCAGCGGCTTGGCTGCGACGGACCGGCATCAGCAGGACAGTAGGTTTACGATCGCAGGCAGAAAGGCGGAGACGGGAGGGGTACTTGACAATAGTAGCCTCTTGAGATGGGAACTTGTTTTGAAGACGGCAGCCGACTCGCTCGTCACCGATTTCGCTAATTGCGCGAGAAAACAGTAGCGACCCAAGCGCGCGGCTAGCAATAAATCGAGCAGCCATAGGAGAAGAAACGGCTTCTTCTGGATACGATTGTCCCCATGAGAGAATCACTTCTCCTCGTGCATGCTTTTCAGCTACTGAAAATTTACCGCGAAGTCCACTGACCTAAATCCTTTCAACCAATAGAGAAAGTCGAGGCAAGGGCAAAATTTAAAAAAGCACACATTATTGGATAAATAGATATTAGGCCGGAGTTTCGCGGAGATAAAAAGGGGTTGGGAAGAGACGGCTTTGTGGTGGTAGGACCAGAGGCAAGAAAAGAGAATAAAACTGACCGCTATAGCGTGGAGATCGCCGAAAGAATCGATCTGACCGCGATGGTGTTAAGATCGCGAGTAGAATCGAGCAGACCGCGAGTGGGAAGTCAGGACGAGCGGAGTTGCTCACTGATTTAATCAGCAGTTGTCACGCGAATACGTCACGCGGGGAGAAACGAGATGAGGCGTAAGAACACAAAAAAAATTACGCGAGACGACCAACGGCGCTGAAGACGGTTCCTGACCAGAAGGCGGTGACCTCGTGTGAGCGTGCATCCCATTGATGAACTCTGCAGCGAGAGTGCAACGTTCTCCTCTCCGTGCTGACGTGGACGACGCGGCGCCAGATACTTTGAGCCAGTCATCAGCGAATCCAGCTGAAGGGTATGTTTTCCTTATGACTTTTATTGTAACACCATTTTGACGAGAGTCAAGAAAAGAAGAGCAGTATGAACAGCGAAGTTTTTAAATCGGAGGAATAGTTCTAATAATAATGCGCATTGCGGCTTTCGGCTAAAATCTGCATCTAAATTCAAGTTTCTATCGTAAATGATTTTTTACCAGTTTAAAACATTTTAATATACTAATTACCACAAAAAGTCCAGTCATGTATCTCGTAGCATGCATAAAATAAAAAAAAGAGGTTAACGAATTTTAATAAATCAGAACATCCTTGCCATTGATAGAGCGACCGGGCAGTTCTCGAATTGGCAGCATCATTTTTAGAAATAAATGTTAATGTGATAAGCGGAGGGAACGGACCCATAGACCCGGTGGCGACTATTCAGTCGAGGCACGGGCGGAACAGGCAAGCACCACCACAATATGTGGCTTCGATAATAGTAAATTAAGCAGTCATTAAAACACCATGCCTCTCGCATCAGGCTGTGGTTAACAAAGGAGACGAAGTACACAGAAAAAACACACCATCCAAATATAGCTGAATGAAAAACTGTCTCGCATGGAAAACCAAACAAAAGTAATTAAAAAGTTATGAAGACATCACGCTATAAATACACCGCTATGGGATCAAGGGAAAAATCATACACACTCCAATTAGCTACAAATAAATATGGGCTACAAAGGAAATAAAGCTTTAAGGGAGACATCACAACAATTGTATTTGGCTATATGGAGCAAAAGAAACGTAATCTCTAGGCAACTACAAAAAAAAAAGGAAATTATGCAATGCCTGGACTTCTTTATAGTAAATGTAGACTGCACAATAACCGTTGTGGTTGAGTACTTATATTGCGTAGATGTCTTCTTCTAAATAGCCAGGAGGAAGCATTGCAATGCATGGGCCACGAGGAAGGAAATTAGGGGGCGTAGCAGCCCTGCGCTTGTGTATCTTTTGACCAAGGGTCAAATGCCTGGTTTTGCAAAACCCTTGAAATGCGAGTCCAAAAGGCAATAGATTGTCGTCTTGGAAGGAAATTTAGAACGCGAAGCAGCCACTACGCTTGAGTACCATTAGACCTTAATGTAGAAGCTAGGTTTCACAAACTCTGGAGGAGCGCGTCCAAGGCAAAGGATAGTCCTCTTGGAAGGAAATTTAGAACGCGAAGCTGCCTCTACGCTTGAGAACAGTTAGTCCCTGGCGTAAATGCCTGGTTTCGCAATATCTTGGGAGAGCGCCTCAAACAAGAAAAGGTTAGTCCTCCTGGAAGGAAATTCACAAACCGTAACTGCTTTAAACGGGTTCAGTACATTTCCTACCCCGACGCAGATAATTGTC
Source organism: Acheta domesticus (assembly GCA_031308135.1). NCBI lineage: Eukaryota > Metazoa > Arthropoda > Insecta > Orthoptera > Gryllidae > Acheta > Acheta domesticus. The sequence goes on from JAHLJT010002630.1 coordinate 54,719,764, forward strand.
TTTACAATGGTTTGGAGGAAGCGTCTAAAAGGCAATGGAAAGGAATGTAGAACGCGTTGCACCGGATTGGTTGTGTATCTTTCCTACATTGGGATAGACATCTTCATCCACAATGGCATGAAAGAGCGCAATGATTGAGCTTCGGAGGAAGGAAAATGAGAACGCGTTGCACCAGCTGCGATTGCGTACCGATTCAAACTTGGCGTAGATAAGTAGATCCTAAATGGCTTGGAGAGACGCAGTGATTGAGATTGGGGGGAAGGAATTTTGACCGCGTTGCACCCGCCATCGTTGAGTACTTTTTCTACCTTGGCGTCGATATCTGTATCCACAATGACTTGAAGAGGGGCAATGTTTGATGCTCGGAGGAAGAAATTTAGAACGCGATGCACACACTATGGTTGAGTACCTTTTCAATCTTGGCGTAGAGAATTTGTAACGCGTGGCAGTCGCTATGGTTGAGTATTTTATACCTATGGATTTGATATGTGGATCTACAATGGCTTGAAGGAATGCGTCAAAGCAACAATGGAGAAGCCCCTTGGAAGGAAAGTTACGAGTAGAAAACAAAATGTTTGAGTACCTTTCGATCTTCGCGTAGATTCCTCCTTGCACAATGGCCTGAAGGAGCGCGTCCAAACGTTGTTTTTGACTCTCTTTCATCATCACTTTGAAAGAAAGGAAGCACGGCATAATGAGGCACTCGGGCACTTGATGTACAAAGGAAGTGTCTGCAAAACTGTTCCATAATTTTGTGTTATGTATTTTCAGCGCTGATTGGTATTCATTTTTAATAAACGCCACAGTTGGTTTCTGTGATCGGCTTGGGAATTCTGCCAACATCATGCTGTGATGCTCTTCGTCAGGACATGCTTCGAACCTAGACACACAGAGAAGTTTAACCACTTAACATGTACGCCCGAGTATACTCGGGGTTTTTATTACTTCAAAAATTTAAAAGCCCGAGTATACTCTTTTTCTTTTTCAAGGTGTGGTAAACGAAGTTAAAACGCGAATTTACTCGTTCACTACAGCTAGTTGTATATGAGCCCGCTAGAGGGTATGTTATTGAGGTAATTTTGTGCTAGTATTAGCGGGAACGTCAGCCGCAGTCGAGACAGGGAGAGTATGAAAGATACCTTGTCCTAGTGCAGTAAAAATATTTGATCTGTTTCTATCGAGCGGGATGTGCAGTCGAGTACGGCGCGCAAAGGGAAAGAAAACAAGGCGTGAATCGAGATACATGTGCGAGGATTCTGACGTTGCTCTTTGTGTTGTTTCATGTTTTAAGGCATACAACACCGCTACGGATATTTGAAGATGGTAGTCGAAAGTTGCAGGAGCATATTTTTCTCCATTGTATTAAAAATAAATACCTTTGCAAATTATGTATTATATATATTATTTCTGACATATTCCCCATTCTTTGGTACATATGACTGATTCATTATGTACATGAATTACGCGGGTTTTTAAAATACACGTTATTTACAGATTCACTGTTGTGTCTTGAATTGAGTAAATGTATAAATCATTGTTTGTGGTTATCAGTATTCGAACTTAAAATATAAAATCAATAATATACTAATGGTGCTTCCAACGCACATACTTTCTCGCACTGCTTCTATATAGTCCTAAATGGTATTCCACTATTTCATCAACCAGCTAAGGGGTTTTCTACCGGCAAATTGTTTCCATTCCGAGACCCGAAATCCGATCCTCAAAGTTAACGAACCGGCACATACACCACTACACCACACCACTAGCAACGTACGGGTCGAAAAGAGCCATAAAAAGAATCTAACAGAGCTAAAAAATGTTAAAGGAACAATTGATTCCCTGGTACAAATCCAAGAAGAAACGTGAAAAATGGTTACAAGTTAACAATTCGAAAAAAATGTATACAGACACTTCCAGTTCATTTATCGTAATTTTCAATATTTGTTATTTATATGGCTTAACATGGTTTTCAATAAAGTTTCTAGAATTCTCAATTATTTTCTGTGACAACAGATAATTTTGACAAATAATATTCCACGACCAAGACTCGAACCGGCGAAGCTTTCTTTGGAAGAGCTGTGCCAATGCTTGCTGAATACGACTGCGACTATGGCGAAACGACTATGCATGCCATTTACACTAGTATAATAGTAATAGGTGTATGGTGGTTACATTTCTCACATTAGGAAGCCGAAAAATCGAGAGAATGTAAAAAATGTCCTTTGGCGCCGAAAGAAAGTATCTGGGATCATCATTATCCATAAAAAAAACTATTTTTATTTAGAGATTAGAAAATTAAGTTCTTCGAGAAAGTCTATGTCATTCTACAGAAGCACTAGTTTATTTTTTTTACCGACCCTTATTACACACGTAGAGAAAATTTAAAGAAAAATTTAGAACAGTTTTTGAGAATTTTTCTTTTGTAAATTTAAGCGAAGATTAAGCAAAAACGACTCGGTTTTTCAGAAAAATTCATAACTTATTTAATGAGGTAATATTGTACAAGAGACTTTGTCTGATGTAAAAATCACTCTCAAAAATTTTGTAGTTTTTAAAATATATTTTTTCAATTTCCAAAACACCAGTGTTTGCCAGAAGTGGGACTAAGGCCATATTTTTATTATCCCTCATTACATAAGAGAAGAAAATTTAAAGACAAAATTTGGAGCGGTTTTCGAGAAACATTCTTTTTGTTCTCCAATGGCCACGCTGGCTAAAGCGCTCTGGGGCTGAGAGCTTCGTTTCGAAAGATGTCAGGTTTCAGTCCCAGACAGTGATTTTAATTTGATGAATGTGTAGTTGCAGAAAAATTTATTGAATAGTGTAGAAACATTATAGAAAATCATGTCTAGTACTTCTACTCACTAATAGAATCAATGCAGATAAATTGCGATCGTTGGCAGTTGTCGAGTGGCTTGCGCTATTCTTTCTAAAATTTTTAATTTAGTTGTTTTTTTTTTAATTAATTCACGTAGTATTGAACGCCAGTGCGTTTGGATTTTTGTTTTCCATTTATTTCAAGCTATTTTACTTTAGCTTCTTTAAAAAGTTTGTTCCTTGTGCAGTGCCATAGCAGAAGTTCCGTCCCCCGCCACCATTACCTCTGCGTACACATGCGAAAACTCTCGCATGTTAGACCCCACACTCATCCCCATCCTTCTATTTTAATTCTAATAGGGAAAGTAGTTAACGAAACGTGTTTATTTGTTTAAATTATATAAAGGTAACTTGCAATGTACTTACACAATAACAAATTAATAAGAAAAAACCAAAACATGTGTAAAAGAAATTTTCAATAATTATTTATTCAATATAATGGAGAATTTTCTTGGAAAAATCCCCTGCACTTATTAAAGACATTTGAAGTAATTATTCAATATTCTTTGTCAGTTAGGTTTTAGCTTTTCGTGATAGTCACACAAATATTAGCTTTTTTCTTTTGAGAAATCTACGTGTCTGAACCCGTTGACTTGAAAATTTCATCTAATGATAACGAAAATATTGGTACAGGTAAAACACAAACACAGTCTTCACTCTTCACTGAACACCCACCTCCTTCCACAATTAAGTACACAGCACTTATAGACCATGAAAAAACGCTAATTAAATAGTTTCACTACACGCATAAGAAACAATCTTCAGAGGTAGCAATGAAATGTAATAGTACTTGTATGTGTTGCTGGAGACCAAATCTTGCATTAATGATTATGAAAATAAACCTAATCAGACTGCACAAACCACGGTATATACAGAAAGCGTAAATATAAGATTTGAGGAATCTAAGCCTTCTAAGCGTGTCGTCACAAAAATTGCAACCAGAATCAAGGGCTGAAATATTGAGGTGGCCTTGATAGTATTGAAGCGCCGAACCCAAAATTTAATTCAATGTCAAATATCTCATCTTATAGATTATGGTGAGGAAAACGACAAAATTGTAGTTTTTAAGGCCCTAAAACGGTTGATTTAGGAGTTATTTGACGAAAATATCGGCAAGTGTTGCGGGTTGCATTTGACTTGAATATTTAGATGCATTTTTTCGAACCTATCCATCATATTTTTAAAGTCATAGTGCAATTCGTCACGTCTCCGTGAAATTCTCTTTCTTTGGAGACCTCATTTATAAAGATTGGTTGCGTGTGAAAGCAGCAACGGAAAGGAATACTATTGAAATAATATAGGAGACGATAGATTTTGATCAGTACACATGCGATCAACTTACATACCCCTAATCTGGGTCCAGAAAACTGCGAATTTACGTTTTGACTAATTTATCAGTACTCATTCCGTATCTCACTCCAATGGCGAATTCAGTTAAAGCATGTTGGGGCTCAGCGCTTAACTTCGAAATATGCCGGATTCGAGTCCCAGATAGAAATTTTAATTTGATGAATGTGTTGATGCAGAAAAAACATTGAAAAGTATAGTAACTTTATTGAAAATCATTTGAAGTACTTCTACTCACGAATAGAATCAATGCAGATAATTTTACCGGACGTGTCTGTGTTTTCCCAAATTGCATTTTTTGAACAATTTTTCAACCCTTATTTTGTTTGATTTATTATAAGTCGCATCGACACCTAGGTCATTTTCAACTCTGTTATTCGCTTTCTGAAACGTATGTCATGTCAAATCAATCGTTGTTTTGTATGTATCTGTATGAACCAATTTAGGTAAAATTAAGAGCATTTCAGGTTTAAATTGAAATACAATATAATCAGAACGCATGCAATCAACTTACATATCACAAACGTACATAAAACCCTTTTGCTAAATTTCGAAAAACTAGTGGTGCTTTAGAATGGCGGACTTTATCGGAGATCTTTGTTTTCTAATCTCTAAATTGAACTTGTTTTTCTCTGATGAAAAATGATCTTCCCAGATAACTTCTTTGGCGCCTAAGGGTAATTTTTTCTACACTCTCCAGATATTTCGGTTTGCTAATGCGAGGAATGAAACCACCATACTGTATTATTATTATATAAGTGCAAATATCATGCACATTAATTAAGGTCGCTGTCGTTCTTCAGCGAACTTTGGCACAGTTCTTCCGCGTGAAGCTTTGCCGGTTCGTGTCCTGGTCTGGGAATATTATTTGTCAAAATTCTCAGTTGTCACAGGAAATAATTGATGATTCTAGAAAATTTCTTGAAAACCAGGTGAAGCCATTTGAATCACAATTATTGATAATTACGTTAAATGAACGGGAAGTATCTGAATATATTTTTTCAAATTTTTAACTTTTCACAATTTTTCACCACTGTTCTTGGATTTGTAAAGCGTATGTACCATCGTATCAATTGTTTCTTTATTATGCATTTACCATTTTATAGCTCCGTTCGATTTTTTTGATGGTTCTGTTCGATCCATAGGGTGCTAGTGTGGCGTAATGGTTTAAGGGCCGGTTCGTTAACTTGCATATTGCATGCAATATTGCGCAGAATCTACTGAAATTTTCAAGAAAATTGACATGACCTTAATGGGAGAACTGACTATGGAAAATCAATTTTCTATCAAGGAAAAATCTCAATCTTTAATTCGTTGGAAGTCGCCTAAAAAATGCAAACTTCTGCAATTTCCGAAAATTCAGAGTTAACCGTGAAAATCGGACGTATGCCACCATCATACGAGTATTTTACTTTATTCTTACAAGAAATTTAAAGAAAACGTTTTGAGTTGCTTTTGAGAAAACTTTGAAAATCTGCGAGGGCCTTAATGTTTGGTACCTTCGAATTTTTGAAGAAAATTCTTTAAAATATCAAAGCTTCGACTGGAGCCAAGTGGACAGGAGTTTCTTCAACTTGAAAAAAATCCTACCTATGGTTTAACCGCTAGTGGTTCTCAGACACGGATGGACGGACGAACAGACGGACGTTTTGCTTTCAATTGGTTTTTCGGTTTAAAAGACGCTCTAAACAGGGATTTTGGTTACACGACATGTTAGAGGATTTTTTTCTTAATTTAGCAAAAGGATTTATCCACTTTTATTTTCCCGTATACGTTCGTATATACAGAGTAATATACGTAGTATAGGGAAAGTTATGTAATTCTGCGCGAAAAAATGGCGAATTTTCGGCAGAAAAAAATGTGTCACCGCGCCGTGTTAACGAAATAGTGGTACTACAGAATGGCACAGACTCTCCAGTATTTTCTATTTCCTTGGGTCTGGTCTAGCTATTCGGAATTGCCACATACTCGTGCCAGCTGCTCTATTTCCGTCCAAAGTACATTTTTTGACATTTTCTTGCCTTTTCGGTTTTCTAATGGTAGAACGGAAATATTAATTTTTAGAATTAAAGAACACTAAACCATTTTATAAATGGCAATTTTCTTTGAAATTTTTTCGTCGTTTTAAAAAAATGGCGTTTAAGCGCTACTAAAAATGCAAAAATTGAAACTCTTTTTCTCAGAAAATGTTTGTGTTTTCGAAAAACTTCATTTGAAGAATATTAACTTACAAATAGAATAGTGTTTACAGTTTTCTTGAAATGTGCATATTAACGATATGGGAGATATTTCAAAAAATGTTTATGTAATATGAGAAAATGAAAAAATGAAGTGTGGGCAGCGATGGATTGCAGCTGGCGAGAGTATGTGGCAATTACAAATAGCTAGCCGAGACCTAAGGAAATAGAAAACTAATACGGGAAAGTCTGTTCCAATCTGTTGCACCACTATTTCGTTATCTTTCAGATCGCTCCCAGTAAGTATCGCTGAGTGCTTGTCTTACCGCCACGCCGTTCAAGAAGGTTTCTGACAAGTATTGGCTTTACGGTGAGTTGTCGCTGGCAATTAAAATTAAAGAATTATAAAAACTGTCGTTTCCGATAATATTAGCCATCATTATCAGTTTCCTGCTGTAAGGAAGCAACAGAAAACTTCGATGATCGAAAGTTGAAATTGAAATAAGTAATATTGTTGGCAATGACAGCTTCTATTATTAGAAGAGAGAAACCGCGCTGCCACTCCGTTTGCAATTCAATGGCCATTAAGAGCAGAGATATCAAAATACACGCGAATGCAAACAATGCACGCGACAATAAACAAAATCATAATTACTTATCAAATAGTCTCCACAACACATCGCTTTTGTCAATGTAATACAAATAATCTGGCATCTCGGAGGATCCGCAGATTTTGGTGACGTAGCTGACAGCTTCCTCGAGCGTCTGAATCTGTCGTGGTTCCCCAAGGACAGCCAGGAAGCCCATGAAGGTCCCGGTGAAGGCACTCACGATCACCATCCCGAACGCGCTCAGCAGCAGGAACAGGAAGTTGCCTCGGCGGTCGCTCTCGCGAGTCACGAAGCCCCCGTTGATGAAGGCGTCTAACACCTCGAGCAACACGTCCCTGAAAAAGAAACGGTTGCATCAACTGTCGCCATCAGGAGGCCCTATGAAGGAGAATAACACATAAAGGATAACGATTTGGAAACAGAGAATGGAATTTCCTTCAACAGGCGCTCATACAAGTTAGGAAGCCCTGTTTACAAAGACATCCATAATCTAGAGAAACATGATTCTTAGAAAAGGACGTTGTTTAAACAGTAGCCCTCCGGCTCCCCGCAGGGGGGCGTGACTGCGTAGGTGGCCACGACCTCTGGTGGAAAGTTGTAGACGACCACCCGGACCCTGAGTTTCACGGCAGAGCCTTGTCGATAGCTCCAAGTGGGCATGGCACGCAAGGAAAGGCCTGGCCAGCCTTTGGTGGACTGTTCAACCACCCGACCCCAGACAGGGCGTACCCCCGCCTTTGGGCATGAAACATTGTTCGGGTAGGCAGCGTAAAAACTGCCGTCCTAAGGGTGAGAGCCAGAGCAGAGCCCCTAGGGGCAATGAGTAAGTCTTGTAAGTGCTCTGGGCGGATGTGGAAGTGACCGCCGGGAAACCCCAGCTCCAACGCCGGTCTCCGAGAAGTACCCGGAGTGATGACCCGAGGTGCATACTCGCCCGGCGCTAGCAGAAGTAGTTAGCGTGGGGCGGAGTTTGCGCAGTGATCCACCACGGGGTCCTGCGTACCCACGATGGCGAAAATGCCCGGGTAGCCCCGTCGATAGTCCAAAACTGCACGGATAGGCGGACGGCCCTAGGTCCGCCGAGAGCGCATCTGACCTCAACGGAGCCGCGTTGCGAGCCCCATGGGAGTGGCACTAGCCCGTGGGGCATGTGGCTAGTCGGCCTTCGGGTCGGTGTCGGAAGGGGGAGCTTGCCCCTGGTGTAAATGAATAAAAGCACCCGACCCCATTATCCGGCATATTCCGTGTCGTTAAGGCCTCGGTAAGCTACTGTCCGGACCAGGCGGTCTCCCCAGTGAGGCCGACACCGGGCGGAGCGTAAGGCGTGGCCGGAAGGCTAGGTACCGAACGGATCAGGCGGTCCTCGGAGGGGGGCCGACACAGGGCGGTACGGGACGTAAGGGTGGTCCCTTCGGGGGCCTGAGCGGTTCCAAGCGACCGCACGGCCCCCAGCTTGCGGCATACCCGCTGCCGATAGCTCAACGCAAAGGGTAGGATAGGCATGATTATATTTGAGGCTATACAAACAAACAATCGAGTAGATACTGACATTAAAGTGGACATGAAAGAGTGACCGCCAGACCGGCACTGGAGGAGGACTGCGCAGGAGGGGGCCAAGGCCATGCGGAGTACGATCGAGGTTACAGCCCCCAAATGCATGACCTGTAAATTAGACGATAGTTATAAGGCTTAGATTTAAGGCCATTTAGGAAACGGGGCAGTGTTGATATGTGTGTTTTATTTAAACCTATTATCCAATATCATGTGGACATATGTTGCCGAGATTGAGGACATGCTTAAGCCAGCAGGCAATGAGGTTCTATCCGACCGAAGTCAGAGACGCCAACTCGCCTCGCGCTCGGACTTGTGGAAGAGGCGCCGCTGCTGCCAATCAGGGTGCACACTGAGAGGTGGGCCGTGGCTCTGCGCCCGCGGGGACGAGAGCGGGCCGAGGGAGGTGAATCAGATGGGGTTGAAAGCCCATCCGGGACCAGTTCAAACCAGACGGCTTGCCGTCGCCCACAGAGGACAAGGGTCGGGAAGAGGGTAAGCCCTAACGGGTGACCCCAAAGCTCGAAACGGGGATTGGAACTCCCGACTGCCGTCCTGTTCCCGGCCCACTCAGGTCGAGAGCCATCGGTTGGCAGTGAGAAGACAACAGAGCCAAGCTCCGGGCCGTCGGTTCAACCCGGCGACTCACCAGTCGGGCCCCTGGCTAGTCGTAAAAATCGCTTGAGGCAGGATCGGGTGAAGGAATCTTTGATTTTACGTGGGCTCTGGAATCCACAAACAGAAGCACGGCGGGCACTGACCCCCCGTCAGTATGCCTTGGTTACGGTCTCACCCAGGTCGGTATAGCCTAACGTGTAGGCAGTGGGAAGACGGGAAGAAGGCCGGGAACCCCCCGGATTCGTCCGGGCGGTCCTCTGACGGGCACTTGGATTCATCGTGGCAGTGACCCGCTAACCCAACGGGAAATTTGGGTGGGGTTCGCCCCGCAGTGCAAATGAGGCACTTAAAAGAATTCGCACTGACCTATGGCCAGTAGGGATGTCAGCTAGAGCATCACGGCTCGACCCAAGCATTGTATGGGCAGGCTATTTGGCTGCGTGCCGACGTCAATCGCTCGCCTCGCTTGTTGGGGAGCTGTGTTAAGCAAACCTTCGCAGCGGGGCCGGGCCGTAAGCGGTGTTTCTCCGGCGGGGGTGAGGTTAGATCCTAAGTGACAAGATACCCACCCGGAGTTCGCTCCCTCAATGAACAAACATACACGATAGTAGCCCTCCGGCTTCAGAAGCTTCCAAATATAAAGACAACTATATTTGGGGGAAATATTTCTAAAAAACATCAAATGTTGCCTTGATCGTCACCCTCTGAAATCAAGAAGTATACAATTGTAAAGATGTTTAAAACTTGGAGAAGCATATTTCCGAATAAAAAAGGATGTATCTTCGACTTTTGATTCGGATTCGAATTGGTGATGGGATGTTTACCTAAGGTATATGAGGCGATGAGTGTATTGAGGGTGGTACCTGTGGCCGTCCTAATGACTCCATAATCGAGAATGTCCTAATTCTCTGGGATCCGATTTGGTGACGGTGAGGGTGTCTGTGGCCTATACGGCGATGAGCGAAGACGAAGGGGGTGAGAGTGGTACCGTGGCCGTCCACGTGCCATAACACAGTGCGCCAGAAGAGTATATCCTCACAGGACCTTCTATAAAAAATTGCATTTATGTTGGTAGAAACCAGGTCTGTAAGAAAAAAAGGAAAGGGACATCACTTCCAGTATCTCTTATGACGATTGTGAGTATGCAATTTACGACTTGAAGCTTCAGCTCGGGCTACCAACATAATTTCTGTTGCAAGCACTCTCACGAGAAAGATGCTTCTGCAGAATGACTTTTCTGCGATACATACGGCAACGTTGTATGGAAGCGGACGTGTATAGGAGTCGCTCCTGAAAAAGTGGTTATATTTTGTGATTAAAGTGATTGGACCGCGTTAAAAAGTGTTTCATTGTGATTCTACTGTGACCATCGACACTGCGTGTGAGTGATTATTACTTTCCCGTATACACGGAGTGATATACGTAGTATAGGGAAAGTTATGTAATGCTGCGCGAAAAAATGGCCAATTTTTGGCGGAAAAATATTCATTGCCGGGCAGTGAAAAGGAAAAAGTGGATAAAACCATTCGCTAAATTAACCCATTTGATCCCACTGTTCCACTTTTGGAACATTTGTTCTTTTATCTCAGAAACTTCATTATTCGCTCTCTTTGCCGTGCTAGTTCCCTTAACTATTTAGAGGATAGATTAGTGTTCTGGTTTACGTGCTCACATTTCAAGAAATTTCAGTGACTAGGAAGAAAAATAGATAAAAAATACGCCTATTTGTTGAGAAGGTATATGAAAAGAAAGAGTAAGTATGTAATTACAGTCAGTGTGATGTATTTGCATATCAATATTCGTAAACATTGAAGAAAACATGTATTTTGATGAAGAACTTACCGTCCTATCATTTGACTGCAACCTACCCCAGAAATTATGTAATAAAGTTTGATGTTCCATTTTTGTAACAGTGGGATCGAATGGCCTGCATGTTTTATTTTGCCTTTTTAGCCTAATTGTCGACGAGTTCATTAGCATTCTGAAAGAAGAAGACTATTATTGTACGCAAAAGTTTTTATTTCTTCTCCAGAGAATCATTTCCTTTCTGAGGAGGATTCGGTGGGGGAGGGTGACAAAGATCGAAATTTTAATAACTTCAGCAGGAATCAGCTAAGAGTATGTACACAAGCTAATGTGCTCAAGAGAATCGACGTCCAAATTATTATAGAAGACAGTTGAATTATAGTTTGTTTAGTTGGCACATTCTGTATGCACTTCCTCAATATTACATTTTTTCAGGTTAGAATGCCACTTGGACAATGTATATCTATTGTTGCTGATGTTGTTTCGGCCCCGAGTTCAAAACCTGAAATAAAACTGAATTATAGACAGCATTATGAAACTTCAAATGGAAGACGTACACAAGTGGTATCAAAATTAGATAATTGTAATAAAAGGGAAAGATAATTCGAAAATGACTCCTCATAAACATTGAGGAGGATCCCCCAAAAGAATGGACTTCGCTCTCTTTTACGGAGGAAGAAATGATGCCTGTGCACTTGTTTGAATTGTTTTATGATAATGAAGTTTTAAATATAATAGTACATCTTATTAATTTATATACCAGTCATAAGAATGACTTTTGTTTTGAATTCACTGTTGCAGAAATAATTTTCTTGAAAATTAATTTTTACGTGTCCGATAATTCACATTTATCAAGTTCAGATAAATTTGCTGAAGTTTGCTCTTTATGGAAAATGCTAAACGAGCAGTGGCTTCGTGATTTTACAAACGAAAGAAATATGATGAAGCAGTAATATCTTATTATGGAAAGGAGGACACCAAGCAGCACATTATGGGAAAACCCATCCGTTTTACAAGGCGAATTACTACGTGTTACTTCCAGAAATATACAAGTTCTCCATTAGGACGATCATCTCAAGATCCTTGTACAAGAGTGTGCTTAATGATGTGAGATATGATAAGCTCAATCATTTAATGGTGGCTCATAACAAGAAGTCCAGATGTGGGCATTGTAAGAAAAACACATAGAAAAATGAAAGATGTCCAACATTTCTCTACATGCAAAATCATTTAAAATATTTCATAGAATATAATTTAAAGTATCATTTTTATTATTTTTAAGCTATTTATCTTCATAGAACAATAAATAACACAATTAAAAATTATAAATAGTTTTTAAAAACATGCTACCCATTCGATCCCACTGTTCCATTTTCGGAACATGCAATTTTTCGTAAACAACAATTGATAAATTCCCAGTTACTCTCACAATATTCTCCTCAGACCTATTTTACGTTGTTAATATATAAAAAAATCAAAAAGTTACAAAAAAATATTTTGGGATTAAATGGGTTAAGAAAAAAAATCCCCTAACACGTGGTGTAGCCAGAAACCCTGTTTTCTAGGTCCTTGATACCGAAAAACCAATTGAAAGGAAAACGTCCGTCTGTCTGTCCGTCCGTCCGTCTGTGAACACTGCTAGCGCCTAAACCATACGTACGATTTCTTCCAAAATGGATATTCCCTGGTCGATCTGATGTTAGTCAAAGCTTTGAGATTTTGAAAAAGATTCTTTAAAATTTGGGGGTACTTTATATGAAGCCCCCCGGGGATTTTCAAACTTTCTCAATAACGGCTCCAAATTTTTTCTCTAAATTTCTTGTATGAATAGAGTAAAATACACTTATTAACATGCATGGGTCCGATTTTCACGGATAACTCTGAATTTTCGAAAATTTTGAAAGTTTGAATTTTTTCGGCGTCTTTCTTCAACTACAAAATTGAAGATAGAAATTTTTATTCAAATAAAATTTGTTCTCCATATTGAGTTCTTTCATAAAATTCATGTAAATGTTTCTCAAAATTTTAGTAGTTTTCGTGCAATATTGCGTGAAATATGTGCAACATTAAAAAATTACAAAATCAAGATTTTCTCAAAAACGGTTCAATATTTTTTCTTTAAACTTTTGGTAGGGATAGGGATAAATTTACTCGATCAGATGACATAAAAGCCATATTGGTTTCTCGGTTGTTTTTTTTTTCAAAAATTACAAAAATGTTAATTTTTTTACTTATCTCTCACGTCGTTAATATTTACACCATCGGCGATTTTTTCATATTATTATATTTACAAGTATATATGCTTTAAATAACGTCAAGTAAAATTTCTCGAAAACACTATGGTTTTCTGTGATAAGTAGCTCAAATTTCGGCATTTTCAGAAATGCTCAAACGACATTTTCTCATATATGGCTACAATTTTTTTCTTGAAACTTTTGTAACAGTTAATTACGTTCTTTAATATGACGTAAAGTTTATTTTGAGTTTTTTTGTTCCTCCAAAAATTATATAAATGTAAATTGTTTGAAAGATCTCTCACATCTTTAATATGCACATTATCCGGAATTTGTAAAGATTATTATATTTGTGAGTGTAAGTGTGTCTAGATAATAATTATTACGACTACGTATGTGTCTAATAATCATATCATATACTAATCATATAAAACGCAGTGCCGAAAGGCGATGCGGTTAATCAACAAAAACAATATTAATAGATGCCCCATCATCCGGACCAAGCTGACTTAATTTTTCACGGCTATACATAATCAACTACAGGAAGGAGAATACAGTAATACATTCCAAACTGTCACTGAGCGGGATGAATTAACCACTATCGAGTTTACCCAAGAAGAAGTGGCTAAGAGACCTGCCCTCAGCGCCAATACTGCCCTATGGGGGACCGAAGTTCCTACGGGCATCTCAAACAGATAGATCCAGATGCCAAGTTACTTACCCCACTGCTCAATGTAATTAGAAAGTCAGGCAATGTACCCAGTGAATGGAAACAATCACGTACGATCCTAATCCAGAAAGGCGGAAATGAAAAGGATCCCTCTAACTGGCGCCCCATTGCTCTCACGGCAACAATCTACAAAATTTATACCGGATCGTGGGCTTCTTTTTAACCTCGTTATAGATCCCGTACTTTAAAAACTAGAAGAACAAGCAGTTGACAATGCCCCCCCCCGTTCTAGCTTATGCGGACGACCTGGCTGTCATGGCTAGATCCCCGGGGATCTCCAAAAGACCAGATCTCACTAACTACACACTTAAGACATTAGGACTCAGACTAAAGCCTCATAAATGTCGCACACTGGGCATAAAAAGGAGGCGTGAACTTGAAGCTACATTAAAACTTGAAGACACCCACATACACCGCCTGACCAAGGGGGAAGCCTTTAAAAACCTTGGAAAGCTAGTAGGATTTAATCTAGTAGAGTCCTGGGAGGGGTTGAACGAGCAGGTTCGATTATTAGATAATATAGCGCAGTCACGGCTCGTGGTTTTATTAATGGGGAAGGCTGCAAATGCATTGCATTGCATTACATTACAGTGCATTGCATTGCATTGCCTGCATTGTATTTCTACTAATAATAAGTTTGATAGAGGCAATTGAGAACGACGCGAAATACGGTGAGATATTCCATCCTGGGGCCCGTTTCACAAAGGTTACAAGTTACAAGTTACTAGTACTAGTAATCAGAGGTACTCGTAAGTTCTGTTTCACGATTTTGCCGGGCCTCAGAAGACACAACCTCATGCGCCAAAAACCAAAACCTAAGTATAGCCGTCCTACCGCATACTGGGAAAACTAGTTGAGTCGCAATGCTACTCGCGGAGCTGCACAGTAATGCTATCTGGTGAGCCCGCTGTTCTTCAGACCCTAGGCTCCACCGAAGGCTGTCTCGCTGCAGCCTTCGTCGGCTGGTAAGCGTCTGCAGTGAATGTACCACGTCACGCCTCGTCGTTTTGTACAGGCCTTATGGGAGAATAAAATGGGAGCCGCTTCTCTCTTCCCTGTCAAAAGCTTTAAATGCGTTACGGACGGCCGTTAACGAACCGACAAAGAAAAATGTTGATATGATTGTAACATAATACAACTCAGCATTCCATTATTAATTAATAAATGCATTTGTAAACATATTTTTAAATTTCTTTTGAACGGCGGTTTCTCTAGGAGAGGCTCCGCCTTACAGCCTCTAATGACCAGCCGCGCATCATCTCAGCTCCGGGACCGTCAAAAAGTCGATGCGCTGGTACACTTTGTGAAGCCAGCCACCGTACGCAGAAAAGTATCAGGAAGAAGTATGCCTCGTACTATTAGCCAGAAGCTTCAGGGAGGTTGAGTTCCTGTCACTTGTAATAAGAGCCCTGGGTGAGTGGTGACCAAGTAGCATGGCGCTACTAAATAAATTACTAAAGACCAGCGCGATCAAAAACACAAGAGAGCGCATTATCACCGCAGTGGTCAATGGTAGTGCCGCCTGCTATTACAAGCGCATCAAGTAGACATGATCCCTGCCGAGTACCGCCGTGTGTGTAAATCAATAAAGCGGTGCCTGGCGGGGACCGCCTCGGCCGATGTCCGATCGTCTGGCGGAGGGGAATCCGCACCTGATGAAGACTCCCGCGCCTCCACCTGGAACCGCCCAGTACCCTACATCCAAAGAAGATAGTGCAATGATAGAGCAGTTATAATGTAAATAGTGATTAAGAAATAGTAATTAATACACAAGGACGTGACAGTGACGCCTGTGCTTAGTGTTAGGCCATTTAAGGGTAAGAGAATTTCGCTAAGATAAAAGCAATAAGGACGCAACAGAGTCGCCTATGAAGTAAATTTAGGTAGATGTACATTGTTGGAGTAATGATGGTATAAATATACAAAAGAGGTGTGTCAGTGGCACAAGAGAGGAAAATCCTCAAACTATTATAAATGACGCAAGAAAGGTCTAAAGAATCTTGATTTTTCCAACCAACCAATATATATATATATATATATATATACTATGTAGTGCCAAACTAACACCATCTGTAAAAATTTTTCTGTCGATAATAAACGCTACTTTAACTAGGAGAGGGAATGAAAGTATTTCAGAGGTCGTTGGTATCCGAATACAAAACATTCGAATACATTATTTAACTATAAGGCGATGCTTGCTGGCGAAGGCGGCGATGCTGGTGCCTCTGATTGTCGAGGTGAAAAATATTATTGTATCAGATGGAATGAAAGTATTTCACGGGACGATGGGATTTGAATGCATGAAATCCAGACAAACGAGACGACGCTGGTACCTGTACAGCTAGAAACATTTTATAACAGAATTGAAGTATGACAGGTTTTATTGAGATATGAACTGGTTAACGGAATGCGCATCTGATGCCTATGAGATAATGAACAAGGTCGAAGTTGGTACTTGTGGCCATTCAGATGCCTTAATATTATACCAGAGAGAGTGAAGGAACAGGAGGGTTCTTTGGAATTGAAAATAGTGAAGGAATGCGAACTTCTGGGCTATGTGGCGAGTTCAGACGAAAGTGATGATGCTCTTAGTTGAGGCCGTCCAGGGCTCTTAATATTACAGGAGGGAGAATGTGGTTTTGTTAGGATTCGAATGGCTGGTGATTGCGTATACGCGCCGATGAGGTGAAGGGAGCCCGTGAAAGGGATGAGGCTAAGGTCCGTTCGCTGTAACTTCACTCCGCATGTAAACAAACTTTGAGTGTATCCCTCCTCTCTGTAGTTCGTGATTGTCTACGCCATTCGCGTGACGACCATACTCAAAAATGCCGGCACGTGTTACAGCCAGAACTGTTATAGCATATTTTCGCTAGTTCTTCTTTAATACGCCCAAAATACCAAGCAAAATATGCAAATATTTTGCTTAAATATCACAGAACTTACATTTACGTGTGTTCTTGCAAGGTAGCAGTGAAATCCCGCCCAAGCACGAATTTCAATAGAATATACAGTGACGTTCTTTTAAAATTTTGCAGTTCCGAAACTTCATTAATTATATCAAGAATTTTATTTTATCTTGCAAATTCGTTTCTACGAAAAAATGTGCACATGAATACGAATGGCTGATTACCAAATTCATCGCACTCACCCCCCCAACTGTTTTCTATATATCTTTCTACATATCTTCTTACGTGGAGAAGTTACCTTTCCAATGACTTAATTAATTACACAGTTTTCAAACACTTCTGACATCGACACCTACAATTCAGCAGTCATTTCTTCCACCTACCACAAGTAACCGATTTTTGGCAGTTAATTATGCAAACACATCAATACAACCTTCTTCTCACCACTTCTGAGGGATTTTCCCTGCGAAACTTTCAAACTGGATTATATCGGGAACTGCATCACTTATATTATTCGATGTGGAAACAAAAATGAAAGCAATGAGCAAACACACCTTTCACTAACCAAATAAAAATACACCATTCTTTTAGGACTTTCTGATTCGAGAACGGAACTGCCACTAATAAAATTTGGCGGGAGTGGCGCCGACGATCTAGAAAACGAACGTTATCTCAAAGAGGTCCGTTGGCAGCTGAAGGTTGGCAGTTAAGGTCACGCTCGGTGTCTGATTTTACTTCAAGGCAAAAAAGAAAATTATTTTAACTGTTTGTGTAGAAAGTCATGAAATAAATAAATTTTGAAAGGGTCCTAACTCCTATAGCGCATGACGCCCTGAAGGGCAGTGTAGTGTCCATCAGCCAATGAGAACAAGTAACGAGCACGTGCATTTGTTTACTTGCCGAGTAAAGTTAGAGCGAACGGACCTTAGTACCTGTGCCTCAATTTTATAACATAAAAGAACGATTATTTAAGGTGGTTTCTTGGGACTCCAGGTGATAAAGGGGAGGGTACCTGCGACCGATGAGACGAAGGGCGCCGACGAAGGCGGCAAGGCTGATACCAATGGCCGTCCAGGTTGAGGCGCTGAAGGACTGCAGGATGGTCTGTTGCTCTTGTTGACGCCTCTTCACCAACAGACAAATATTCATGCGTGCGTGTGGGTAGAGCGTATCTTGTGTTGACCCACCAGATAGCCACACTAGACTTGTTGCTATGTTCACAAATCCGTTGGAGAGAGCTTCTAGCATATTGTCAGTATGGACGTCCACACACTTCCACTTTTTGTAACGGGTCATCAGCAACTGCGTATACAGGAAATGCATCGATTTATATTATCGACTGCCTCTTACTCTCACAGTGAAGTTAAGTGATGTTCTATAAAACGTATTAATTACAGCCCTGCTTTAATGGTACAATTTGGGATACATTAAAAAATATGAAAATAGAACCTCGTATTCTTCATAAAATAGTTTTACGTAACCTCGAATGAGTACTCGTCAATATCAACGAGAGGAGCGCAAATGAGGCGGGTCTGATAGGCAGATAGGTTAAACGACAACAATCTGTGCCTTTGTTAAATACCTATCTCTTTACCTGCGGACCAAGGTAACGTTGGTAACTTTTGGCAGTAAATGGAATAATACCTCCGATGATGCTAGACTCTACATATGTTTTGATGGTTGTGAGTCCGAATAATTTTCATTCAGCAAAAAATTTTTAACATCATTCTCACAACAAAGAAAATCTTCATACGAGTTAAATTCTTTGTAATCTTTCCTGCATTGCTGAATCTTGATCGAACTTGTTAGTAAGTAATATTGCATATTTAACACTGCTCCAAAAAATAATATATATACAATAAAAACCTAACATGGTAAAAAATCTCCTGCATAACCTTTCTCAATATTTTAATAGAAAAAACGTTCTTTAAAATTCATCAAATGACACAAGAGAAAAACCTAATTAACTGTGCAGTACATATTGCTAACGTTGGTTTTGCAATAGTGCCTTTTTATAATTATTAATTTAAAATACTTTAAATTATCACTCTGAATTTAACGATTGGCAGTTCATAGTTCAAATATTGAAAGATAAATTTTGAATTACAAGGATTTCATTTACTAGAGAAATTAGTGGTAGAATTAACCTGTTTTCTAAAAGAATCTTACTATATTCAAGGTGCATGAGAGGTTTTGCAATACTAAAACAAAAGTGGTGATCTTTCGACAGACTAACTTGTTTTTCAGTTGCATGGTACCAATTTTTTTAAAATAGGCTATTTTATTCTTGGCCTTCAGCCATCATGATATAGTTATACATTTCAGAACGTTCACAAGCTAAAGAATTTAAGGATTTCTTACAAGAACCAAACAAGTCCAAAATTCCATATTTTGAGATATTTCACCTAGTTATTTCCTACAACTGGCGCAATTTTCTGGGACATTTACTTTCGGCAAGTCTCAAACACTGGAAGATATAAGGCAAGAAAGATCATAAATTTATCATTATGCATATCTACACCATAAGATTTTTTGGTGTATCCTGCAAAATCTCGAATTTAGACTAGTTTGGTTTTTGAAGAAAACCATTGGATTGTATTTTAATTTAACTGACCCTTTTCAATCATAGAATATAAATATGACTTACAAACATTACTTCACTATTTGGAACATCGCCTTTGTCTTTTTCGTCACAACGATGAAACGCAGCAATTAACTCCTCTTCAGCAGGATGAGACACATTTTGTTTTGTGTCGTTGCTTCCATTGATTTTTCCTGGAAGGACGGGCAGCAGCAGAAATCGTCCTGTAGATGTTCTCGGGGAAGGTGTACGAGTACTAGCGCAGAAGGAAGAAACAACCAACATCATGAAAACTACAATAGACTCAAAATGGTGAACCATGTCTAAAACAGTCCCTAAATCCAATTTGGTTAGACCTGGCCAAGTTTTCGGACGATGTGGGTGATTCTGGCGAGAAATAATTATAACTTAAAAGCAAGACTGGGAATTTGTACGAACATTATTCTTCGCCTTCTGAAATGTATTGTTCACTTATACTTTTGTCCATAAAATTATAGTGCGTCGTTCTAGAATAAAAGTAAATTGGCTTCAATAGACGTATTACGACCCTATTGCGTGTTCACAGGTCGCAACACAAACCTTCAATATTCGTATGTTTCAGCACAACGCGAGCGCCCTCAAAGACCTGTAGCTTGACTTCCCGCTACGAGAACTTTGCCAAGGGCTATGCGGTGTATAGGAACACGCTCACGCGATGGAAAACGTGACGTTCTTTCGCTCGAAAAAACAATTGCTCAAAAACATTACTATCGATCTCCTACCTCATGGTACAAGCTAGTAGATAACAACTACCCCGTCTTCACGTAATGGCAAATACAAAAAGAGAAAACTAATTGTTCTGCACAATAAACTCAGAAAGGAAGGGGCAGATGTGACGCATTACCCAGTCCCCGAAACTTTCTTCATTAAAAATTAATAATATATTTACTTCTAATTCAAATAAACCGGTATAAGTAATTTATTTTTCCTGGGGAATGGAATTCTCTTGATGACGGGGTGTCGGGAGGACCATTTCCTTCCAATAAAGGTCCTCGTGGATCTGTTGCCTCAAGCCACTTGTTTTCTCCTGGTGCCCGGGGGCTGTGACCCAAAAGTTCTACTATTATTGGTAACGATTACGTAATGCTTTGCAAATTGTATCGCCATATTTTTTTTAAAATTCTTCATGTACACTCTACAACGCATTAAATTTGAATAGTCACTTTTTGAAGATTGGAATTTTCGAATTTTCTGAGATCTATTATAAATTCTACATACGCGGTATTATCTAGTACTTATTATATAAATTACTTCCTTTAATATACATAGTCAGAATAGACGTTTCATTGGTCCTTTACTTCGAAAATTTAACTGACGGCATAAAGTCCGTTTGTGTGGGTGCAACGTTGGAACCTAAACAACTCAGACGATCTTCTCCAAAATCGATTTTCCGTCATTGATCTGACAGAATTTGGAGCCCTGCGAACTTGAAACGAGTACTTAGATTTTTGATAATTCACGATGCATGAATAATTTTAAAATTTTCTCAAAAGTGATTCCAATGTTTTTATCGAACTTTGTGGCAAAAACGAAGCAAAAAAAGCCAAAAACGGCGCAGATTTCATTCTCGTGTTCAGAGACAGTCATGCATCGCTACTGAAACGTTTTCATGTACTTGGATAGTTTTAGATACAACCTGCCCCACTTTGGGCGATCCAGTTTGAAACGTGCTTATATGTGTCTCTTTTGATATCGGCATTTAATATAAAGTAAGCATGCTCTTTTGAAAACGACTTATAGTTTTTTTTTAATTACACAAATGTGATTTGTGTGAACGATCTCTTACTCCTTTTAGTGGCACATTATCAGCAACTTGTAAACATTATTTTATTTGGGAGTGTATGTGCTTCAAATGAAATTCCTGGTGAACTCAAATATTTTCTGTGAAAAAAGAGCTTCAAATTTCGCGATTATAGTAGCTCTTAAACGCAATTTTCATTAAACCTGCTCGACATTTTTCAAAGAAAATTGCCATTCGGGGCGAGGCTTTTGTGTTCTTTAATATTCCAAAATTAATATTTCCTTTATGCTATTAGAAAACCGAAAATAAGAAAATTTAAAAAAATGTAATTTGGCGGCGATAGATGGCAGCTGGCACCAGTATGAAGCAATTCCGAATAGCTAGCCCAGACCCAAGGAAATAGAAAACTAATACCGGAAAGTCTGCGGCATTCTGTAGCACGACAAGTTTGTTATCAGGACCCGGACATGAATTTTTTCTGTCAAATATGTTTCGTTTTTTCGCGCTGCATTCCTTAACTTTCCGTACACTACGTATATTACTCCGTATATAAGTACGTATTTTGAACAGTAAAAACTACATAAGTGATGGAAAGGGAGAAGTCTTAATTATAAAAGAACGCTTTTCTTATGGTGGTTTAGAACAGACTGCGTGTTCTTGCTTCCATGTTTTGGTGGTGGGGGGAGGGTTTAGAGTTCTCGTCCCTTATCGTAACGAATCGTCTGCAACGCGACGTTGTCCGATTGGGTCACGTAGGAGATGGGCAGGTGGCGCCACCGAGGACATTCTCCTTCGAAGTTAAAATGAGAATATCACCTTTAATTTGATTAAAAAATATTTTGCCGTAAAACCTTTAGATTGGTTCAAGGATGATTTTTTATAATCGCTTGGGCAGGAACGTCGTTATAAACTTGGTCAATTCATCGTAAAATGTGAGGTAATAAACAGCGTTTCCGCTCGCACGTGCGTGTTGTGTTGGCCCTGTCCTGGAGGAAGTGTGGAAAATTCTTCATGCTTATTAGGATAAAGGAAATTTGTCAATTCTATGTTTCCTGTTTCGTTTTTCTTACTCTATACTCATAGGGCAAGCACCACTTGAGTTGCTGTCAGCGAACAAATAAACAGCACGAGATCTATTCATAACCAGATATGAACGCAACATTCTGACACAATTATTCAGTATTGGCAAGAACACCTTTTGTTGTCGACAAATATTTTCTGATGAAATGAGTTGATATTGATCTGTACCATATATTTTTCAGTACATTTATGTCACAACTTTTTAACGATTTTCAATGAGGTTTCACATGATTTTCTTGCTTAACTCAATCACGCAAAGGCAACAGCCGTTTGTTTTGACTCTGGTCGTTTCGTAACCATTGTAACCCGAATCGAATTTTTAAAATTTTTTGTATTTTCGGGCAAATTTGAACTAATTGTGCTTCCAACGCACATACTTACATCGCACTGAAGGGAAACCTGTAGGACGTTAAAACAGAACATATGAAATGTTGAAACTCCAAAAATTTAGTTTCATTTCATTTGTTGTATATACACAATAAATAAAGAAATGATATAAGTTTTTAAACAACTGAATACTAATTACTGTGAACTGAGTTAAATGTTTTTAAAAAATGTCAATATGCCATAATTTTCATCATAATTAGGTGATGTCAATATCGTGTTGTCAATGAGTGGCTAATAACATAACTGGCAATGAAGAAATCAATAAAAAACTATGCTCTAATAGCATTAGAGCAAGAAATCTTGTTTAACTTAAAAATTGTATGCATCACTTATGAGTGTTCAAATGGAACACTTCCAAACAAATATTTAGTTTTTCCCCACATTCGGTTGCAATTCAAAAGTAATGTTTGGTTCAATGTAAAAGCACTTATATTTTGATCAAAATACTCTCCGTAGTTTGTGATTATGTAAAAAGAACCTTTTGTCTGTTTTGTTTTTATGAATTTGTGATGGTCAAAAATAATACTTTGGACAAAATTAAAGTTTTTTGAGAAAGCATTGTTCAATTACTCAAGAGAGGATAAGTCACCAATTAATATCAATCAGTTGCCAGTTCTGGCAGAGAGATTACATGAAAACAAAAGGAGGGGTGTTCAAAAGTTACTTGATAAACAATTTAGGAGAGAATCGTCAGAATTGGGAGCTTATAAGTGTATTATTACCTGCTATATCAACTGCACATGATAATGAACAAACATGAATAAAACAGACTATTTCCATATTTCTCATAAAATATTACTGATACATTTTTTTACCATTTCCTGAAAACTTTTCTTTGATGGAAATAGCTCCAATTGGACACGCACACCTCAAACAATCATTGATTTCTTTTTTTAAGGTATACAATGTTATTTACAGTAACATGACATTTGAATATTCCTTAACTCAAGGAAACAAAGTATGTTTGGTTCTGTATTAGGTAACACACAGGAGGTTATGGGAGAAAGTAAATGAGACAGTTCATACAATATTTCCTTGTGTATAATTAAAGAATGTACAATTTCAATTTATAAAAGAAAAAAAATGAATGAACGAAAGTAAACAATACATTTGTTATATACATTCGAAGTGGTGATGTAGTTTAATACATAAGCTATGACGCTTATAGCCTTCTTGTTCAGTTTGCTGAACATATTGTTCTTTTTCAACACAGTGCTGTCTGGAGAACTGTATTTTCCATATGTTATAATTTCTTGATGAAATCCTTTAGCAACAACTATCCAAGACTAATAAAAAACAGCGAGATTTTCAAATTCTGCAAAAATAGAATAATAAATCATGGTTAACATACACTTAGTTTTTTATGAAAATTTAATTACATTTTCAATATTTACCAATATCTCCAGATTCATGAACTTTGTATAAAGGAAAAGTTTCCCCACCACCCAGGAGGTAAATTCCATGGTGCGTTAGGTTTTTTAAAAAGTGGAAACCTTCACTCAGAGTCCTATTATAAACCACTGAGATAATGTAATGCAAGATTTCATTGTAGAAGCACCACGACCTGGACTATATTTCCTGAAATGAACATTGTTTAATATCCAAAACATTTTACCAATTCACTTTGTGCTAATGTCAGTAGTCAGCGGCATCAGTGCAAAATCATTTCCTTGACAGAAGAGGCAAATAGAAGCACAATCAGATACATACGAAGATTCAAGAATGCAGTCACAGGTTATCCATTGCAAGTGATTGGTTCTTTCTAGTTTTAAATAATTAATCACAATACACATGGAAATTGGCCAGGAGTGATAAATATAGCAATACTGATTATATATAGATACCTATTACATCATGTGTAACTGCAATGCTTGGACGTATACTTACAGTCAATAATAATAGCCTTAGTAGTTCCGTACTCCAATTAAAAACCTTAAAAAGCGAACAGTGTATAAACTTCTATACAGTGTATAATCAGATTATTAGACGTATTACATAATTCCGTAGATAACACATTAAATGTATATGTATATAAGACTATATACAAAATTACGTTGAATACTTACAATACAATTAATAAATTGTTCACACAATCGTCTTAACGAAATGCACAATAGGGATGCTTTCCGCTTCCAGCCACATGTAGAAATACACGTTGGCCACGTGGGTAATACCGCGTGCAAAGGCTTCTTGCCAGCTGGCGTATGCTTGACGAATTACATAAATCCGTAGATATCACATAAAAGATATATAAGAACATACACAAAATTTTACATTGAACACTTACAACACAATTGATAAATAGTCGCACACATGTTTGTCTTAACGGAACGCACAACAGATTTCCGCTTCCCGCCGCTTCGATTCACATGCGACAACCACGTGAGTTCTCCTGTGGCGGATGGTGTGCGCATAACCGCCATCTTGACAGGCAGCGCGCGGAGGGCACGCTAACTATCCCAGCCGCAATGTTCAAACAACAAAAGTTTCCTAGCATTTTATTAATAACGAAAAGCTTCGTGATTTGCAATATTTAGTGACCTCCATTCCTGATTTTTTTATCTTTTTTTTTGGTACCTCATTTGTTAAAATCCGTTCACTATGAGCCGAGTAGGAGGGACAACAAATTCACGGTTTTAACGAAAATAATATATATGATACTTCTGGTTTCTACTGATTCCTTTCCGCTGTGTATTAGTAACCTGGTACTCCACGACTTCATACTAGCCTTGCAAAATTCAGTTAGTCTAGGATGAAATCGATAAATCTGCAGGGTCTTCAAAATCCAATCGTGTGGTACACTATCAAAGGCCTCTTGGTAGTCAATCCAAGCCATGCTCAAATTACATTTGCGTTTCTTTACATCATTCAAGATGACTTTATTCAGTAGCAAGATTTCACTACAGCCATAAGAGCCTTTACGACATCTTTTTTGTTCAGCTGGCATTAGATGATTCTTATCTAGATGTCTGTACATTTTGTCAGCTATGGCTGCAGTGATAACTTTGTACAGTACTTGCATACAAGTAATTGGCCTGTAGTTCTTCGCCAAAGAGCTGTCTCCCGCTTTGGGTAGCAAATATGTGATGCCACGTGTGAGCCATTCCGGGAGTTTCTTTGGGTTTTCTAAAATTTTATTAACAGCCTTTGCTAGATGAGGATGTATTGCTGTTAATTTCTTAATCCAATAAATCTGGATCTTATCAATTCCGGGGGACTTCCAGTTTACCATGTTCTTAATTGCTTGGAAGAGGTCCTCTTCCGAGAATTGGTGAACATCTTCCACTGTTTCTACAAGTTGATCGGCAGCATCAACTTCAGATTGAAGCCAAGATGCTTCTTTGTTGTAGGATCTGCTCTCCTCCCAGATTCCTGCCCCAAATGCTTCGACGTCATTTTTTGAAGGAGTAACAGCTTTGTCATTAGGTTTTTGAGTCATTATTGAGTTATTATTATTATATTATTGTTATTACTCTAGAGAAATATATTGGGATTACTTTGAACAAAGGCATCGCTTTCTTTCAAGTAGTGTACTTTTCCTTTTTTGTCAAGGTGTTGAAATACGTCACTTTTTCATAGACTAAAAGTCAATACAAGGGTCACGGAAAGAAACGGCTGTTGCCTTTGCGTGACTGAGTTAAGCAGGAAAATCATGTGAAACCTCATTGAAAATCATTAAAAAGCTTTGATATATATGTACTGGAAAATATATGGTACAATTCAATATTAGCTCATTTCTTAAGAAAATATTTGTCGAGAACAAAAACTGTTCTTGCAAATACTAAATAATTACGTCAGAATGTTGCGTTCAGATCTGGTTATGAAGAGAGTGGGAGTCATTAGTTGGCTGATGGCAGCATTTGAGTGATGCTTGCTCCTGGAGTATACTGCAAGAAAAACGAAACAGGAAACGTAGAATTGACATATTCTCCTTTATCCTCATGAGAATGAAGAAATTTCCACACTTCCTCCAGGACAGGGCCAACACAACACGAACGTGCGAGCGGAAAGGCTGTTTATCACCCCATATTCTACGATGATCAAGTTTATAACAATGTTCCTGCCTAAGCGATTATAATAAAACATCATTTAACCTATCCAAAGCTTTTACGTCAAAATACTTTTTAAGCAATTTAAAGGCGCTATTCTCATTTTAACTCCGAAGGAGAATGTCCTCTGTGGCGCCACCTCTCCATCTCTTGCGAGCGCCGATCGCACGACGCCGCAGACGATTCGTTGCGATAAGGGACGAGAACTCTAAACCCTTCCCCAACCACCAAAATATTGAAAGAAAGAACACGCAGTCTGTATTGAACCACCACAAGAAAAGCGTTTTTTAATAATTAAGACTTCTCACTTTCTGTGACGTATGTACTCTTTTCTGTTCAAAATACCTTCGTATATACGGAATAATACCGTATACGTAGTGTAGGGAATGTTATGGAATGCAGCCCGAAAAAACGAAACACATTTGACAGAAAAAAAACATGGCCGGGTCCTGATAACAAACTAGTGGTCCTACCGGTATTAGTGTCCTATTTCCTTGGGTCTGGGCTAGCTATTCGGAATTGCCACATACTTGTGCCAGCTGCCATCTATCGCCGCGCCAAGTATAATTTTTTGACATTTTCTTATTGTTTCGGTTTCCTAATGGTACAACGGGAATATTAATATTACAGTATTAAAGAACAGAAAAAACTCGTCTTAAATGAAAATTTTCTTTGAAAACTTTGGACCCGTTTTTAAGAAAATTGTGTTTAAGCGCTACTTAAAATGCAAATTTGAAGCCTTTTTCATAGAAGTTTTTTGAGTTTTCGAAAAACTGCATTTGATGTCAATTAAAGCACAATAACTTCCAAATACAACATTGTTTAAAAATTGCTGGAAATCTGCCTCTTAACGGTGTGAGAGATCTTTAAAAATGACATTTGTGTAATTTTTGCAAAAAGCCAAAAATAGACACAATTTGGCTTTACGTAATATTAAAGAATGTAATTTGTAGTATCTGTTCGAAAAGGTTGATGAATTTTTTTTCAGAAATTTTTGAAAAAATGGCGTTTGAGCGTTTCTCAAAATGCGGAATTTTGAAATAGTTTTCACAGAAAACGGTTGAGTTTTTGAAACATTATGTATGGCATTATACCTGTAAATACAATAATGTGAACAAATATCCGCTGATGTAAATTTTAACGATGTGACATACAAGTCACAAAAATTACATTTTTGTAATTTTTGGAAAAAAAGAATGAAGAAACATTATATTTATGTCATGTCATAGAACACATTAGGCATTATCCCAACAAAAATTTAAAGAAAGAATTTGGAACCGTTTATGTGAAAATCTTATCGTATTTTTTTTAATTCCACATCATGCAATATTGCTCGAAAACTACTAAACGTTGAAAAAAGTGCATGACCTTAATAAAAGAACTCACTTTGGAGAACAACCTTCATAAGAAGAGAAAATTTCGATCTTCAATTTTGTAGCTAGAGGAAGAAGCAAAAAAAATTCAAGCTTTTGAAATTTTCGAAAATTCAGTTTCAACCGTGAAAATAGGACCTATGCCAACTTAATAAGTGTATTTTACACTATTATTACAACAAATTTAACCCTTCGATTCACGGAGCTCCGATTTTGCGACTTTACACTTAGTGGGCCTCAGAAGCCGGGTCTGATAACAACAGTAATTTGCGGCTGCGACGTTGCAACGATAAAACCGTCAGTGAATAATAACTGTACAAAATCCTTCATTATTTCCATGCAATGATATTTATTATTCAAAAAACTTGAATTTAAAACTTTGAATGCCTAATAAGACATTTTACACATTTTATTTTCAACAAGAGTACAGAATACTATTTTTTTAATGTCCTGGTAAAAGTTTGTTTTCGCACATGAAACTGTGATTTTGTTTGTTGTCTTTTTCCAAGAGGCATAAATAGAATCTGGAAAGAAAGTAATGTATTGAAATGTACCAACAATGTCTCGTCATAAACTATTACGAGATCGTGCCGTTTTTCAATGACATCATTTACCTTAGGACTGTTATATTCGTGACCCGTTCCGAATTTATATGAAACTATGGGCGCCAGGAACAGGTTACGATAAATGATAACTACAACCAATGCCACCATATCTTCATCTTCACGAATGGTTAAATGTCCGGCTAGCTGGGTCAATGGGTCACGTAATGGATAATCGCTATCGCCTAGATAGCCGATTATGTGATCTGCCAACTATACAGTATGGCGAGGAATCTGAAAGGAAATAATTATATATCTCTAACTACTTAACAGATGTGATTGACCAAATGTAAATCATCTTTCAATTTCCAAAAGAAAAATTTAACAATTTATTGACGTCTATTTACAATTGTTCTGCCTTTAGGTCATGACCTCGTTTTAAAAGAAAACCTTTGTACTGCAGTACTTATCTAAACGCGATCTTGACCGGCGGCGTCCCGCAGTATCTTCTCACTTGAATGCTGATAATTCCAAATCCAATTTCTCTCTTCTAATCTTGCGACGCTGCCGATGAATCTAGCCCTCACTGCCTAGAATATCTACTGGTTCTTTCTTGATATTCACAGTTCCTATTTCTCCCCAAAAATACGTGGTAAAACATTAAAGTCAAAAACCGCAAAAAAATAACTTTCAAAGTCCTAAGCGAATTTATTGCTGCACATCAATTTTCAGAATCCGAAAACCATTGAGTCTCACGTCAAACTTACAAATCCCACTCCCCTAATATTATACTCGCAAGCGATCTGTACCACTTGACGACCTCTATCAGAATGTCATTTACTCCTTTGTTTTTCGTCCTCAACGCCTCGGTATTCGCCCTTCGTTCTTATTTTTTTAAACAAAACAACAAAATTCGACAGTCTATTCTCCCTTAGCCAATTCATTCACTTCTTGCTAAATCAAGTAGCCACGCCCTCGATAGTCATTCCTATTCGGACCAATCCCACATTATCTTATATATCATTCTAGCCAGCGCCCCCACCTATTCAATGCCTGAATGCAGTTTATTGACCTTGCCAACCACTACGCCGGCGTTGCTAAGGCTGTATATTGCCATTTGCAGACCCTTTTACCCAACCCATTTACAGCAAATGTTATTGACAAAATATATAATATTTTGGTATATTACAGTACGGAATAGAAAGAATTAATAACAATTTTACCACGATATGAACATAACACCTATTAACATATTTTTTTAGGATTAAGAACGCATTCAAAGAACCAATGCCAAACGTATCTTAAAATATTTTTATTTTATTTAATAGGTAATTATGACACATTGATACATAATTTCAATTCTTATAACTATGTGGCTAGGCTGAAGGCCTTTAAGCCATTACAATACCTACATCCTACCGCATTCTAACCTTTCGAATTCTGGCTTTCACCCCTAATGGTCTCTTCATCGCATCAAAGCCGCGGAAAGGAGACCATAAGGTACGGCTGAGGAAAAAACCCCTGAAGGGGGAAAAACCTGCCGTCAGAAGACGAGTACATGCTAAACTACTAGTTTTTATTTTCTAAACTATTTATTTATTTCCTGGCGTGGGCATCTTCTCCATCCCGTCTTTGGCCTCCTCAGCCCCTGAAATCAAACACCGTCACAGAAGATCGCCCGCACCACCGCCTCTCCGAACAATTTGCTACTGATTAACTTAATTATCGCTTGCTGATTAATTAATACTGACTAATATACTAATTAATATTAATTATTAGCATTATTGACTACCTTACTAGTTAATTTAATTATCTCTCGCTTATTGAATTAATTATTTTATCTCCAGTCTAGGCTCCGCTCGTACTACTAACCAATAATGTTTTCCCACTCCCTGATTACCGTTTCCCTGATAGTTCGAACCTTTCCTAAAAATATTCCTAATTCTTTCATAAAGTGAGATCTGTTATCAGCTAATATATTTTGAGCGAGCGTTATGTTTCTAAATTGGAAGCCATAGTTCCCCATTCCCATCCATTTTCCTCTCCAAGTTTCTGTAGCGCAGCAATTTAACAGAATGTGGATCCAATCTTCTCTATCACCGCACAGTACACAGATTCCATTGTCATTCGAATCCTTCATTCTACGTTGCATCCACCCCCCTAACCTAAACCACGCGCATCCCCCTCTTGCATCCCTTTATCTTAAAATAGCCTAATTGGTCATTGACGAGAAAGCGTTTATGATGTGTAATTGTCGATTTTTTTATCCGTGACATCAACTCGAATCTTTCTTTTGAAATAGGCAAGAATAATTGATGGTTTCTTCTTTGTCTTTACTTGGTCGTTATCCTGATGTATTGTGCTAAGAAGATAGATAATTTTGTTGTTTGGACGTGTATGATACAAAAAAATTCAATTGTGTAATTTTAGGACATAATTATCTGCCATTATAATCTCACAGTTTATGTGGTATTTCCTGTGTGTTAGCTGGTGATGTTAGTTTCTTTTCCATTAAAAATTCACCCAGGAATATGCACTTAAAAAATTATCATTACAAACTCTTAGAAACTGAAAAAGTTATCAGTTGCAACGTTATATTCATCAGTGAATACTAACTGTACAAAATCCTTCGTTATTTTGATGCAAAATCTTCTGCAAGGGGCTCATCTTTGGTTTATCTATAATAAATTTTTCCTCTTAGTGTAATCCGTTCCTAGAAAGAAAACAGCAAAATTTTTTTTTTCCATATTTATGTGGAAGTACTTTATGTCTCTTGGCAAATAAATAATTCAATTGGGAATGATAAGGAATAAATTCCCACGACATATTTGTATTTCTTATACGTTAAAAGATATGTTAAGTGAAAACAGACTACCGGTTCTCGGAGGCTCAATTAGTGGAAAACACGAATACCTTCAGAAACGTTGAAAAATATTGAAAAGTTTCATGGATCACTGGACCATTCTTTGTCAAAAGAAAATAAATATAACAGCAGAGGGTATTACGAAAGGATACACCTGTTATGTTATCGCAAATATATTTATAGCATTAATAAACACGGCCAGGCCTCTGAGGCCCACTAAGTGCATTGAAAGTTAAAGAAAAAACTTGGAACCGCTTTTTAAGAAAATTTTGAAAATGTCCGAGGGGCTTCATGTAAAATACCCCTAAACATTAACGAATGTTTTTCAAAATCTCAGAGCTTAGACTCAGGCCAGAAGTGTTGTGTCCACCAAAATCTCAATTTTTAGACCAACTTAACAAATTGTTTATTTCCATTCCAAAAACAAGATCAATACATTTTTATCTGAACCAAACATATAGAATGAAAATCTTCCCGGCGCGATGCGCCTACCCGTCCGTGCCTCCAACGCACATGATAAAATACAAACTCCGATGATAAAATACAAACTCCGATGATAAAATACAAACTCCGATGATAAAATACAAACTCCGATGATAAAATACAAACTCCGATGATAAAATATGAATTCCGATGATAAAATACAAACTCCGATGATAAAATACAAACTCCGATGATAAAATACAAACTCCGATGATAAAATACAAACTCCGATGATAAAATACAAACTCCGATGATAAAATACAAACTCCGATGATAAAATACAAACTCCGATGATAAAATATGAATTCCGATGATAAAATACAAACTCCGATGATAAAATACAAACTCCGATGATAAAATACAAACTCCGATGATAAAATACAAACTCCGATGATAAAATATGAATTCCGATGATAAAATACAAACTCCGATGGTAAAATACAAACTCCGATGATAAAATACAAACTCCGATGATAAACTACAAACTCCGATGGTAAAATACAAACTCCGATGATAAAATACAAACCACGATGGTAAAATACAAACTCCGATGATAAAATACAAACTCCGATGATAAAATATGAATTCCGATGATAAAATACAAACTCCGATGATAAAATACAAACTCCGATGGTAAAATACAAACTCCGATGATAAAATACAAACTCCGATGATAAATTACAAACTCCGATGATAAAATACAAACTCCGATGGTAAAATACAAACTCCGATGATAAAATACAAACTCCGATGATAAAATACAAACTCCGATGATAAAATACAAACTCCGATGATAAAATACAAACTCCGATGATAAAATACAAACTCCGATGATAAAATATGAATTCCGATGATAAAATACAAACTCCGATGGTAAAATACAAACTCCGATGATAAAATACAAACTCCGATGATAAAATATGAATTCCGATGATAAAATACAAACTCCGATGATAAACTACAAACTCCGATGGTAAAATACAAACCACGATGGTAAAATACAAACTCCGATGATAAAATACAAACTCCGATGATAAAATATGAATTCCGATGATAAAATACAAACTCCGATGATAAAATACAAACTCCGATGGTAAAATACAAACTCCGATGATAAAATACAAACTCCGATGATAAAATATGAATTCCGATGATAAAATACAAACTCCGATGGTAAAATACAAACTCCGATGATAAAATACAAACTCCGATGATAAAATATGAATTCCGATGATAAAATACAAACTCCGATGATAAACTACAAACTCCGATGGTAAAATACAAACTCCGATGATAAAATACAAACTCCGATGATAAATTACAAACTCCGATGATAAAATACAAACTCCGATGGTAAAATACAAACTCCGATGATAAAATACAAACTCCGATGGTAAAATATGAATTCCGATGATAAAATACAAACTCCGATGATAAACTACAAACTCCGATGATAAAATATGAATTCCGATGATAAAATACAAACTCCGATGGTAAAATACAAACTCCGATGATAAAATACAAACTCCGATGATAAAATATGAATTCCGATGATAAAATACAAACTCCGATGATAAACTACAAACTCCGATGGTAAAATACAAACCACGATGGTAAAATACAAACTCCGATGATAAAATACAAACTCCGATGATAAAATATGAATTCCGATGATAAAATACAAACTCCGATGATAAAATACAAACTCCGATGGTAAAATACAAACTCCGATGATAAAATACAAACTCCGATGATAAATTACAAACTCCGATGATAAAATACAAACTCCGATGATAAAATATGAATTCCGATGATAAAATACAAACTCCGATGATAAAATACAAACTCCGATGATAAATTACAAACTCCGATGATAAAATACAAACTCCGATGGTAAAATACAAACTCCGATGATAAAATACAAACTCCGATGATAAAATACAAACTCCAATGATAAAATACAAACTCCGATGATAAAATATGAATTCCGATGATAAAATACAAACTCCGATGGTAAAATACAAACTCCGATGATAAAATACAAACTCCGATGATAAAATATGAATTCCGATGATAAAATACAAACTCCGATGATAAACTACAAACTCCGATGGTAAAATACAAACCACGATGGTAAAATACAAACTCCGATGATAAAATACAAACTCCGATGATAAAATATGAATTCCGATGATAAAATACAAACTCCGATGATAAAATACAAACTCCGATGGTAAAATACAAACTCCGATGATAAAATACAAACTCCGATGATAAATTACAAACTCCGATGATAAAATACAAACTCCGATGATAAAATATGAATTCCGATGATAAAATACAAACTCCGATGATAAAATACAAACTCCGATGGTAAAATACAAACTCCGATGATAAAATACAAACTCCGATGATAAATTACAAACTCCGATGATAAAATACAAACTCCGATGGTAAAATACAAACTCCGATGATAAAATACAAACTCCGATGGTAAAATACAAACTCCGATGATAAAATACAAACTCCGATGATAAAATATGAATTCCGATGAAATAATATGAACTCCGATGATATAAAATGCATCCGATGATATAATATGAACTCCGATGATATAATATGAACTCCGATGATATAATATGAACTCCGATGATACAATATGAACTCCGATGATATAATATGAACTCCGATGATATAATATGAACTCCGATGATATAATATGAACTCCGATGATATAATATGAACTCCGATGATATAATATGAACTCCGATGATATAATATGAACTCCGATGATATAATATGAACTCCGATGATATAATATGAACTCCGATGATATAATATGAACTCCGATGATATAATATGAACTCCGATGATATAATATGAACTCCGATGATATAATATGAACTCCGATGATATAATATGAACTCCGATGATATAATATGAACTCCGATGATATAATATGAACTCCGATGATATAATATGAACTCCGATGATATAATATGAACTCCGATGATATAATATGAACTCCGATGATATAATATGAACTCCGATGATATAATATGAACTCCGATGATATAATATGAACTCCGATGATATAATATGAACTCCGATGATATAATATGAACTCCGATGATATAATATGAACTCCGATGATATAATATGAACTCCGATGATATAATATGAACTCCGATGATATAATATGAACTCCGATGATATAATATGAACTCCGATGATATAATATGAACTCCGATGATATAATATGAACTCCGATGATATAATATGAACTCCGATGATATAATATGAACTCCGATGATATAATATGAACTCCGATGATATAATATGAACTCCGATGATATAATATGAACTCCGATGATATAATATGAACTCCGATGATATAATATGAACTCCGATGATATAATATGAACTCCGATGATATAATATGAACTCCGATGATATAATATGAACTCCGATGATATAATATGAACTCCGATGATAAAATATGAACTCCGATGATATAATATGAACTCCATAGTGTCAGATAGTTTTTGCAGGGAATCTGAGGCCTAGAGACGGAATTCATCCCTGTAGCAAAACATTTCCGAATTTAACAACTTCCCTGACGAAGGCCCAGAAGCCTCTCTAACGAAGTCTTTCAGGATGAAATTAATTACAATGCAAGTAACGGATTACACCTATTTCGACTGCATGGCAAAATTCTTTATATTCAGAGGC
This sequence comes from Acheta domesticus, assembly GCA_031308135.1. Taxonomy (NCBI): domain Eukaryota; kingdom Metazoa; phylum Arthropoda; class Insecta; order Orthoptera; family Gryllidae; genus Acheta; species Acheta domesticus. The sequence goes on from JAHLJT010002630.1 coordinate 54,755,491, forward strand.
TTTGCCATCCTCCAACCTCTCGGAATATTCAAATAAGTGACCACCTGGTGAACTCTGGTATTCCAAAAGGGAGAGCCAGATTACCGAATGTTCCTACGTATGTACGTATGTATGTGTATGCTATGTGTTTCGTGCAGTTTTATTGGACCCCGATGACGTTTATTGTATGAGTATTAAGTCTGGAGACAATGAGGAGTCGCGCCCTTAAGCGGAAGCTGGGGCCGCAAACGGGCCTACCCAACCCGATCGGCGGACATCGATCATCGACCGTGGCGAGGGTTTGGGTACTCCCCGTAGCGTTCAGTGACGTTGTCCGACGCAGTCGCCTGGAGCTGCGTGTAAGCTACAGTGAAAATAGTGTAGATAAGGGGCATGCGAAGATTGGTGCTTACCCTTTGACTCAGATCCCCTGCATTAACCGTATGCGACTACCGAAGGAGGCAAGCTAGTTAAAAGCAAGCTAGAATGGGGGGACTAGTATGAGGTGTATTGCTTCATGTTTAACATGTATTGTTTCATGAATATGTAGTCAGTATGAATGGGTCATGCCAGCATGTTTGGCAGTTTCACACACGAACAACATGTTCATTATGTTAACAATCATGATATTTATGTAAATTCCTACTTACAGCAAGCCCTGAGGACAGAGTAATAAAAACTCCGAAGCGTCGGCTAACTGACAAATCTCATTATTTTGACCAATACCCGTGAACCACGCAAATGGAATAAACTCGCTTATCTACACGTACACGATGTCAATTGGCACCGAAAATCTCATCACTTTTTCTATCTCACTTCACAGCAAGGCTTATCCGAAACTAGTGGTGCTACAGAATGGCACAGACTTTCCTATATTAGTTTTCTACTTTCTTGGGTCTGTGCTAGCTATTCGGAATTGCCACACACTCGTGCCAACTGCCATACATCGCCGCTCAAAGTATATTTTTTTTAAATTTTATTAATTATTCGGTTTTCAAATTGTTGAACGGAAATATTAATTTTAGAATATTAAAAAAACACAAAATCCTCATCCCAAATGGCAATTTTCTTTGAAAAATTTCGGAACAGTTTTCATGAAAATTGCGTTTAAGCGCTACTACGATCGCGAAATTTAATGCTCTTTTCTCACAGAAAATAGTTGAGTTCTCCAGAATTTATATTTGAAGCAATTACACTCCCAAATATAATAATGTTAACAAGTTGCTGATAATGCGCATATAAAAGGACTAACAGATCTTTCACACAAATTACATTACCCGGAGAAAACAAGTGGCTTGGGGCAACAGATCCACGAGGACCTTTATTGGAAGCAAATGGTCCTACCGACACCCCGCCACAAAGAGAATTCAATTCCCCAGGAAACATTAATTACTTACACCGGTTTATTTGAAGTAGAAGTATATACATTATTAATTTTTAATGAAGGAAAGTTCGGGGAGTGGGGTAATGTGTCATATCTGCCCCTACCTTTCTGAGCTCATTGTGCAGAACAATTAGTTTTCTACTCTTCTATTTGCCTTAGGGTAGTTGTTCTCTGCTAGCTTGTACCAGGAGGTAGGCGATCGATAGTAACTTTTTTTAGCAATTGGTTTTCGAGCGAACGAACGTCACGTTTTCCATCGCGTGAGCGTGTTCCTGTACACCTCATACCCCTTGGTTCTCCTAGCGGGAAGTCAAGCTACTCGTCTAGGAAAGCTCCCGCGTTGTGTTAAAACATACGAATATTGAAAGTTTGCGTTGCGACCTGCGTACGGGCATTAGGGTCGTAATACGTGTATTTAATTCAGTTTACTTTTATTCTAGAACGCCGCACTATAATTTTATCGACAAAAGAATAAGTGAAGAACACATTTCACAAGGCGAAGAGTAATGTTCATTTAAATTGCCAGTCTTGCTTTTAAGTTATAAGTATTTCTCTTCAGAATTACACACATCTTCCGAAAATTTGTCCCGGTCTAACCAAATCGGATTTAGGGCCAGTTTTAGACATGGTTCATCATTTTCAGTCTATCTTAGTTTTCATGATAATGGTTGTTTCTTCTTTGTGCGCTAGTACTCGTACACCTTCCCCGAGAACATCTAGAGGACGATTTCTGCTGCTGCCCGTCCTTCCAGGAAAAAACAACGGAAGCACCGATAAGAAACAAAATGTGTCTCATCCTGCTGAAGAGGAGTTAATTGCTGCGTTTCCTCGTTGTGACGAAAAAGACGATGGCTCAGTTCCAAATTTTAAACTACTGTTTGTAAGTCATATTTTTATTCTATCATTGAAAACGGTCAGTTCAATTAAATTACAATCCAATGGTTTTCTTCAAAAACCAAACTAGTCCCAATTCGAGATTTTGCAGGAGACACCAAAAACCCTCATTGTGTTGACATGCATAATGATAAATTTATGATCTTTCTTTGCCTTATATCTTTCAGTGTTTGAGACTTGCCGAAAATAAATGTCCCAGAAGATGGCACAAGTTGTAGGAAATAACTAGGATAAATATCTCAAAATATGGAATTTTGGACTTGTTTGGTTTTTGTAAGAAATCCCTCAATTTTCTAGCTTGTCAACATTTTGAAATGTAATACTATATCATGATGGCTAAAGGCACAGAATAATACAGTGTATCTTTAAAAAACTGGTACCATGCAACTACAAAATGAGCTATTCCTTCAAAAGATCACCACTTTTTGTTTTAGTATTGCAAAACTCTCTATCAAAATACCTAAAGCCACAGAATAATACTGTTTATATTAAAAAAATTGGTACAACGCAACTACAAAACGAGTTATTCTGTCAAACGATCACCACTTTTAACTTTCCCGTATACGTAAGTATACACTGAGTGATATACGTAGTATAGGGAAAGTTACATAATGCTGCGCGAAACTAGTGGTGCTACAGAATGGCACAGACTTTCCCGTATTACTTTTCTATTTCCTTGTGTCTTCGCTTGCTATTCGGAATTACCACATACTCTTTCTTACCAGCTACCATCTTTTACCGCCAAAAGTAATTTTTTTTCCATTTTCTTAATTTTTCTGTTTCCTATTGGTAGAACGAAAATATTAATTTTTAGAATATTAAAGAACACAAAAACCCTGGCCGTAAATGGCAATTTTCTTTTAAAAATTATGTGCCGTTTTTCAGATAATTCCGTTTTAGCGCTACTAAAAATACGAAATTTGAAGCTCATTTTCACAGAAAATGTTTCAGTTATCAAAATGCTTTCTTTGAAGTTATTTGAAGCACTTACAATCACAAATATAATAATCTTTACTAATTGCTGGTAATGTGCATATTAAAGATGTTAGAGATCTTTAAAAAGATTACAATTACGTAATATTTGAAACAACAAAAAAATAACTCAATATAAACTTTGCGGAATACTAAAGAGTGTAATTAGCACTCTCCGTTACAAAAGTTTCAAGAAAAAATTTGCAGCCATATTTGAGAAAATGGCGTTTGAGCATTTCTGAAATCGCCAAAAATTGAGCTACATTTCACAGAAAACGGTTGTGTTTTCGAGAAACTTTACTTGACATTTTTTGAAGCATATATTGTAACCGCTCATCGTCGGTTACATTCAAACCCTACGAGAGAATAGAAGCGAAAAGCCCGACACCATACCACCGACAAGTAGTTTCTCTTGTGGCGAAGAGATGGCGACAGCCAGAAAAATTATTTCGGAACGCACTCAGACCTCAGCCAACCAGAAACTTTTGTGAATGGACGGACGCGGCATGAACTTGTGTCGAAATAATTTTTTTTCTCTCGTTCGAGTCGCCGAGGTGAGCGGTCGACCATTGGTGCACTGCGCAGACGACGACGGACACGTGGAGAAGTGCGACATATGAGAGAGCTTTAATAAGAGTTTTTGTTATTTTCCGAAATTTCATTCGTAAAATCCACTTATAGAATCTTGCGGATTCTAAAAATTCTGATTAACACCACAACTAGCTTGAATTTTTGCTATCACAAAGTCATAATTGGAAGTTCCGAACTCGCATTCTGATGCGACCATCGCCTTTGAGTGAGCAGTGGTAAAGCGTCGCTGGGCAAGGAGGGACGGCGCTCGGAGGCATTCCAATTTCGACGCGACGGACAGCACACGGAGTGTTGCAGGAATCCAACGACCCTGGAGGCGTGAACACCGTTCGGCAGCCGTCTACGCAGCGCGGAACGTTCTTCGGGAGTTCGCCGGCCGTGAGTCAAACAAAACTGAAAGAACATTCACTAAATTTCAATCTAGAAGACCGCGGAACAGTAGTCTTGCTAGCTAGTCAAGTCATTTCCTTTTTGGATAGTTGTAATTAGAATCAGATCAGGATATTCTTTGTGGTTAATGTAAAATTGTTCTTCTTTATAATTATTTGACTGGATTCATATGTAACTGATTCAAGGGTGTTAAAACCATTTAACAAAAGTTATTTGTGTGAAATTCTGAACGGGAGGGAAAGCCGTTCAATTATTTCTTTAACAACGCCTTTGGCCTGTCCTTCAAATTGTGAAACGCAATATTATACTGAAAGGCTACGTAGAAGCCAAATTTCAACTGTGAACATTAAGTGTAATATTGTTAATGGTTACAAGGTGTTAGAGAATTTGGAGCATTGTGTGTATGTATTTTTTTCCAGGACTATTACTTGAACTGTATTTTATGTGTTTCAACAGTGATTTTTTTTGTGTGAAGTGTATATATGTATTTGTAGGTTGTTACTCGTAAATAGGGATCGAAGTTAAGATCGTATTAGAAAAACTGCAGTTTAGGTAGGGAAATTAGCTACCATAATTTAATATAAAAGACTGAAAACAGGAGAATTTGTAAATTCAGTTGTACAAGAATTTCACTCGTCAGAATATATGTTAACTGTTATTTCAAACTACTAAATTGTGTTTGCCTGTTAATTAGTAATTAGTTTGACAAAGACGAACCCACCACCGACAGGGAATTTTATCCTTTAATTGAGATATTCCCAGGTTTGCGTGACGGTGCAGCCAAACGTCACGAAATAAGTGAATTAAAGATTTACTTTCGTAATTCGGCGTACTACCAGTCGGTGGGTAGGTACGTGATGGTTACAATATACTCGTAAATACAATAATGTGAAAAAATCGCCGATAATGTAAATATTAACGACGTGAGAGACAAGTAAAGAAAATTTATATTTTTGTAATTTTTTAAAAAAACCAACCGATTGAGCAATATGGCTTTTATGTCATTTGATAGAGTACATTTACCACTATTACTACCAAACGTTTAAAGAAAAAAATTGGAGCCGTTTTTCAGAAAAACTTGTTTTTATAATTTTTTAAAATCGCATATATTGCACGCAATATTGCGCGAAAAATACTAAAATTTTCAAAAAAAATGTACATGACCTTAAAGAAAGAACTCACTATTAAGAAAAAATTGTATTTGAAGGGAAAATCTCTATCTTCATCTTTGTAGTTCCAGAAAGACGCTGTAAAATTTTTAAATTTTTGCAATTTTCAAATATTCTGAGTTACCCCTGAAAATTGGACCGATGCCATGTAAATAAGTGTATTTTACTCTATTCGTACAAGAAATTTAAAGAAAAAATTTGGAGCCGTTTTCGAGAAAATTTTGAAAATCCCCGGGGGGCTTCATATAAAGTACTCCCAAATTTTGAAGAACCTTTTTCAAAATCACCAAGCTTCGACTAGAATCAGATTGACCGGGGTATATCCATATTGGAAGAAATCGTGGGTATGGTTTAGGCGCTAGCAGTGTTCACAGACTGACAGACGGACGTTTTCTTTTCAATTGGGTTTTCGGTATCAAGAACCTAAAAAACAGAGTTTCCAGCTACAGCACGTGTTAGGGGATTTTTTTCTTAATTTAACAACTAGTTTTATTCACTATTTCGTTTTCACGACCCGGCAATGAATTTTTTTCCGCCGAAAATTGGTCATTTTTTCGTGCAGCATTACATAACTTTTCCTATACGTATATCAATCCGTGTATACGTACGTATACGGGAAAGAAACTAGTGTTGCTACAGAATGGCACAGACCTTCCCGTATTAGTTTTCTTTTCCCTTGGGTCTTTGCTAGCTATTCGGAATTGCCACAAACTCTTTTTTGCGTGCTGTCATCTATCACCGCCAAAAGTACATTTTTCTGTCATTTTCTTAATTTTTCGGTTTCCTATTAGTAGAACGAAAATATTAATTTTTAGAATATTAAGGAACACAAAAACCTAGTCATAAATGGCAATTTTCTTGTAAAAATTTTGTGCCGTTTAAGAGAAAATGGCGTTTAAGCGCTACTAAAAATGTGAAATTTGAAGCTAATTTTCACAGAAAATGCTTGAGTTTTCAAAATACTTTTTTTAAAGTTATTTGAAGCACGCACACTCACAAATATAATAGTGTTTGCAGATTGCTGGTAATGTGAATATTAAAGATGTGAGAGATATTTAAAAACAAATTACAATTATGTAATTTTTGATACAACAAAAAAATAACTCAAAATAAACTTTACGCTATACAAAAGAGTGTAAATAGCACTATCCGTTACAAAAGTTTCAAGAAAAAATTTGCAGCAATATATGAGAAAATGGCGATTGTGCGATTCTGAAAATGCGAAAGTTTGAGCTACGTTTTACAGAAAACGGTTGTGTTTTCGAGAAAGTTAACTTGATATTATTTAAAGCACATGTACCCGTCTATATAATAATGTGAAAAAATTAAATTTTTGTCATTTTTGAAAAAAACAACCTATAGAGCAATATGGCTTTTATGTCATCTGATAGACTACATTTACCACTATCCCTACCATAAGTTTAAAGAAAAAATTTGGAGCCGTTTTTGAGAAAACTTGGTTTTTGAAATTTTTTTAAAACTGCACATAATGCACGCAATATTGCACGAAAACTACTAAAATTTTGAAAAACATTTACATGACCTTCATGAAAGAACTTAATATGCAGAACAAATTTTATTTGAAGAAAAATTCTCTAATTTCAATTTTCTAGAGAGAGACGCCGAAAAAAAATTATTGCTAAAACGCAATTTTCTGTAAAGCGGCACATAATTTGTAAATAAAAATTGCTATTTAGTTCTAGTTTTTTATATTCTTTAATATTTTAAAATAAATATTTCCGTTATACCAATAGGAAACCGAAAAATTAAGAAAATGACAAAAAAATGTACTTTTCGCGGTGATAGATGGCAGCTAGCAAGAGAGAATATGTGGCAATACCAAATAGCTAGCCCAGACCCATGGAAACAAAAACCTAAAATAGGAAAGTCTGTGCCATTCTGTAACACCACTTTTCGTTTTAGCATACAAAACTTTTTCTCGCACACCTTGAATATGTAAGATTCTTTTAGAAAACAGGTTAATTCTAACACTCATTTCTCTAGTAAATGAAATCCTCGTAATTCCAATTTTATCTTTTAATATTTAAACTAAGAACTGCCAATAGTTGAATTGAAATTGATAATTTAAAGTACTACAAAAACACACAATTGCAAAACCGACATTAGCAATATGTACTGCACAGTTCTAACTTTGTATTATGTTCTAATTTGTATTATATTATTAATATAAAAAAAGGTTTTTCTATTAAAAAATTGAGGAAGATGGACATGTTAGGTTTTCATTATATCTATTTTATTTTCTGAAGCAGTGTTCAATATGCAATATAATTTACCAAGAAGTTAGATCAAGATTCAGAAATGCAGGAAAGATAACAAAGATTATAACTCGTAAGAAGATCGTCTTTATTGTGAGAAAGATATTAAATATTTTTGCCAAAAGGAAAATATTCAAACTCAAAACCATCAAAACACATATAGCATCTAGCATCATCAGAGGTATTATTCCATTTACAGCCAAAATTCACCACTTTACCTTGGTCCGCAGAAAAAGAGATAGGTATTTAACGAAGGAAAAGTTTGTTGTCGTTTAACCTATCCGCCAATCACACCCGCCTCACCTGCGCTCCTCTCGTTGACATTGACGAGTACTCATTTGAGGTTACGTAAAATTATTTTATGAAGAATACGAGGTTCCCTTTTCATATTATTTTATACATGCCAAAAAGTAACATTAAAGCAGGACTGCAAAAAAAATACGCTTTATAGAACATCACTTAAATTCTTTGTGACAGTAAGAGGCAGTCGATAATATAAACCGATGTGTTTCCTGTGTGTGCAGTTGCTGATGACCCGTTACAAAAAGTGGAAGTGTGTGGACGTCCACACTTACAAGATGCAAGAGGCCCTTTCCAACCGATCCGTGAACATCATACCAGCTCCAACGTGGGTAATACCCGGGTACACACAATATGCGCTCTACCCCCACACACGCGACAATGTTTGCCTGTTGGTGAAGAGGCGTCAACAAGAGCAACAGACCATCCTGCAGTCCTTCAGCGACTCAACATGGACGGCCATTGGTATCAGCCTCGCCGCCTTCGTGGGCGCCCTCCGTCTCATCGGTCGCAGGTACCCTGCCCTTCATCATTTCAAGTCCCAAGGAACCTCCTTATATAATCCTTCTTTATGTTATTATATTAACGCGCCTGGATAGACTCAACTCTTTCACGTGCGCCCTTCACCTCATACGCAGTCACCATCCATTCGAATCCTAACAAAACCACATTCTCTCTCCTTTAATAGTAAGACCCCTGGACGACCTCAGGTAAGAGAGTCACCACCTTTGCCTCAACTCGTCACGTAGCCCACAGGTTCACATTCCATCACCATTCAGAATTCCGACGAACTCTCTGCTATAATATTCCCTCTGCTATAATATTAAGGCATCTAGACAGCCACAAATACCAGCTTCGCCACCTCCGCCTGAACACATCGTCGCATTCACCGCAGACGCTCATCCCGACAGCAATTCGAATCCGAACGAATTCTCATACAACTATTCTTTCATTCTCTCTGCTGTAATATTAGGGCATCTGGATGGCCACAAGTGCCAACTTTACCCTCGTTCATTATCTCATTGGCATCAGATGCGCATCCTTTCACCAATTCAAATCCCAATAAACTCTGTCATACTTCAATTCTGTTATAAAATGTTTCTACCTGGGCAGTCACAGGTACTAGCGTCGTCCCCTTTGTCTGGATTTCGTGTATTCAAATCCCAACGTCCCGTGAAATACATTCATTCTCTCTGATATTATTTTTCCACCTGGATAATCACAAGTATTAGCCACGCCACCTTCGCCTGCAAGCGTCGCCTTATAGCTGAATAATGTATTCGAATGTTTTGTATTCGGATCCCAACGACTTCTGAAATACTTCCATTCCCTCTCCTATAATATAGCCAGGAAAATCACTTCGCAGTGGCACCTTGCTTTCGAGAGCGTTTGCAACAGAAATTATGTTGGTAGCAAGGGCTTAAGCTTGAAAACATAAAGTGCGAACTCACAACAAACATAACAGATACTGGAAGTGATGTCCCCTTCATTTTTTGCGACAGACCTTTTAGCTACCAACATAAATGCAATCTTTTATAGAAGGTCCTGTGAGGATATACTCTTCTGGCGCACTGTGTTATGGCACGTGGACGACCACGGCACCACCCTCACCCCCTTCGTCTTCGCTCATCGCCTTATAGGTCGCAGACACCCTCATTGTCACCAAATCGAATACCAGAGAATTATGATATTTCGCATCTTTTCTTGGATTTGTAAAACGTATTCATGTATCCAATGTCTTCCTCACATCCACCATGTCAATTGTTTTCCTATCAGGTGTTTACCATTTTATGATTCTCTTAGATTCATTTTATGGCTTTGTTCACTTCATGCTGTTCATGCAATCCATGTTGATATACCAACCCTGCATATTTTATTGAAGAGCTTTTGGAAACAATGGAATAAAGCTTGTGCATTTGTGGTATCACAAGCTGAATTTGAATTTCAATGAGGAGGAAGAATATATCTCTTTTGGAATATTTTATATCTTGTCCCAATTTCTTTACATGAATTTGGCATTTACCCTTTTATGTCTCTGCCCGAGTTTGACCCATAAGGCACTTGTTTGTCGTAATGGTATGAGTCCCGGTACGTTGAGGATCTGAGTTGGCACCGCGGAGCGGAAAAATAATTTTCTGGTTAAAAATACTTTTAAAGGTTTATGTAGTAGTGTAATAACATTTCGGACCATTTAGAAACTGCAAGAAAGTATGTGCTTTGGAAGCACCACTAGTTTATTCGGAAATGTGCTTCTCCAAGTTTTAAACACCTTTATAATTGTATACTTCTTGAGTTGAGAGGGTGACTGTCAAGGCAACATTTGATGTTTTTCAGAAATATTTCCCCCAAATGTAGTTGTCTTTATATTTGGAGGCTTCTGAAGTCGGAGGGCTACTGTTTCCACAACGTCCTTTTCTAAGAATCAAGTTTCTCTAGATAATGGATGTCTTTGTAAACGGGGCTTCCTTACTTGTGTGAGCGCCTGTTGAAGGAAATTCCATTCTCTGTTTCCAAATCGTTATCCTTTACGTGTTATTCTCCTTCATAGGACCTCCTGATGGCGACAGTTGATGCAACCGTTTCTTTTTCAGGGACGTGTTGCTCGAGGTCTTAGACGCCTTCATCAACGGGGGCTTCGTGACTCGCGAGAGCGACCGCCGAGGCAACTTCCTGTTCCTGCTGCTGAGCGCGTTCGGGATGGTGATCGTGAGTGCCTTCACCGGGACCTTCATGGGCCTTCCTGGCTGTCCTTGGGGAACCACGACAGATTCAGACGCTCGAGGAAGCAGTCAGCTACGTCACCAGAGTCTGCGGACAATCCACGTTACCACGTTTCTTGGATAATGTTGACAAAAGCGATGTGTTGTGGAGACTATTTGATGAGTAACTAGGATTTTATTTATTGTCGCATGTCGTGTTTGGAACTGATATCTTTTATCTTAACGTCCATTGAATTGCGAGCGGGGTGGCAGCGAGGTTTCTCCCGTTGCTTTTATCTCATAATCCAGATTTACTTGCGAAAATTCAATTTAGTAATATTATCCCCTCTTTTAATGCAAAACAACTTACGTATGTAAACGAATATTCCGAAACCGAGTCGAAGAATGAAGTGTGCATAGGCGGCTCCAGGATCGATAAAATGTTTGTGAGTGGGAAGTTTTGGCGAAGTAATAATGTTCAAATATCAGTGTTTACGGAATTTAACATTTTAGCAACAATTAAACTTGATATTTAGTAATAATTTTGCATCGCTTGTCAAAATTGTTATTTTGCAATATTCACGTCAAAGACAATTTGAGGACACTTTCGGGTTGCATAGTGCACATTTAGAAATTGTTTATAACATTGTTAATTGTTGCAAAATTGTTAATTCGCAGTTTTAAGTTCTGGGACATCAGGGGACCCTTCTAACTTCAGAATTTCAAAAATTGGAAATTGTTAATAAATTTGCAAAATGTGCAAAAAATATTATTCTTTTTTTAACTGCCTTTAAACAAGATGCAAAATTCCGCAATCCAGTCGGCGCTATCGCCTTTCGTTTTTGAGATATGTAATTGTTTATAAGAAATTCGCATGTCATAATTCCCATTTTGTGGGGGGATTCAATCTTTTCGCATTTCCCTCACAAATCTACCCTTCAAGCCGTTTTACAAACGTAACGTGCATTTAGCGGCACTCATTTTCCACCCGAACGTGACAGCACAATGCTATTTGAAACTACCTTCAGAATGCTTATCTTTGCTTATCGAGTCCAAATCACGGGAACATGAGTTCTTACAAATGTTCTCTAAATACGTAAATGCCAAGAAGGTCATCTTATGAAAACGCACAAATTCTCTGAGCATATGAATGAATCAGTCATTTCAAAGACGAACCCACTTCCTTATATTAGTAATAACATCCCCAATTTTTTAATATATTGTGTTCTTTAAATGCGTCCCGTGTCTCTGAAAAGCAAACATTATCATTATCATTTAAAAAAATTATAACCATTCTTACACGCAACACTCACAGTGCTGGATGCTCGGATTGACATGAAATTTCACCAGCTGATAGAACACCATGCAAAACCTATATACGCAAATTTTGAAGTGCTATGGAATATTATAAATAGTGTTTTATAGGCATTTTGTATCAGGACCTTTCGTGACATTCGCGCTTCCCGCAGCGGGCGAGCCGTTGCTTCGGCAGCGATAGGAACGTTACGTGGCGTCTATCAGCTAATATCAGATTTCCAAGCGCGTTCGTTTAAGAATTCGTATTTATCTTTTTTTTCTTCTTCTTTCGTTTGGGTCATCAAGGGACCACGCACCAATTTCATTGCTTCTTCCTTTGTCCTTCTTTCTTCTTCCTCCAGTACCCTTTGATCTGCTCGCTGTGTATCATCTTTTCTTTATTGTACCTGTTTATTATTTATTTTTAATTATTTACTGATTTGTTGAGCATTTATTTATTTACGTATTTATTATTTAATAAGTATTGCCTGATTAATTAAACCCCATTGTAATCTTTACATCCTGTAAATAAAGCCAGTATGCATTTAATTATCGCATTCGAATTACTCATGTTTGTTTTCTCGTCCTACTCGTCCATCGGAACCTACAAAGTAAACACCCGTTTTTGTCACTCCGCCTGCCCTCCAAGTAACTGAGACCTTGCCGACACTCCGAAAGTGGAGGCGCGGTGTGAGTAACGGCCGCAGAACCAGCGGCGAGCAGCGATTTCCGTCCTTCCACGGTCGGTTTACCGACTTTAGTCAAGGTCAAAGGTCCCAATACTAATTATCGCAAAAACACTACTTGCAATGGTTCATAGAACGTACAAATTTGTATGTAGGGGTTTTGAAAGGCTCTGAACAAACTGGAAAAATTTTTAAGTTAATCCGAGTATCCAGCATGGTGAGTGTTGCGTGTTAGGATCAATAAGTTTCTTTTCAACTTTTGTTGCGCCTTGGTGACGCGTCTACAAGGTCATGTGCGGGTATTGAACGGTTGATATAATCCTCCTTGAAATTCTTTTTTTAATGTTGTCAGTCATCGTCAGCCATTTACTTTTATCCCTTCGGCCAGAGGCATGTTCACATCTCCATTTAATCGTTTGTAGAAAATAATTAAAGTTGGTATTATTAGCAACGGAATTGTAGCGTTTTATTGAATTTCAAAGGACTGCTTGGATATTTTGGGGTTTAATGAACAAAATGTAGCTACCTGAATTTGACGCTATGAAGAGTAAACGAAAAATGAAACAAAAGGCAACAATTAAACTGTCATCAATATTCTTGCTAAATGATATGAATATACGAAAATGAATGGACGTTCTAAACTAACACGTGAATGTAACGAAACTCACATATAAAATGTATAGAAACGAATTAAATATAATACCATTCACAGTATTGAAGCATACAGAAATATAACTAAAGTACTGAACGGAAAAGAAGCGGAATACCACGCATTTCAAAGTAAAGCAGGGCATTCCGTGTCGTACTTTATTGTATTTACTCATCAGTGAACAAAGAAGAAATAAAACATGAACGTGAATCTTAGGGCCATCTTCTTCGTAACGTATATAAAGTGCGACATTGGGTAATCATGAAACCTCTCTCTCTCTCTCTCTCTCTCTGCACATTATAGACTTAGAACCACACAAAAACAACAAAGGAATTTAAGAAATTGACAAATTTGAGAATGCAATTTCAAATTTGAACCACCATGTAAAAAGAAAACACCAGTTCAATGCCATCGGTGCCCAAAATACAGTCATACGAGAACATACTCTAAGGCAACGCAAATAGATGCGTAAAATGCGGCTTTTAATATTTAACAATTGAGCATCGGAAAGATAAATCACAGCCGACTAAATGCGTTCTGAGTTCATGAAAACACCCAGGACGATACCCAATTAGAAATGTTGTCAAATACACCAAAATTATATAAATAAACGAAACAGAGAAAAGAAAGAAATATCCCCACTGTTAAAAAATCACCAAAAAGTCCTCGTTCCAGAATTTCCTCCGCTCCTTTCTCACTTCATTCAAATAATACATTTTTTCAACTCAGAAAATTCCCCAAAGTTAAGAAACCCTCCCCATTCACAGAAAAATACCATTTATTGCCCATCTGCTTACATATCCAGTAATCAGTTAGAACCCTCCCCCATATAATCTAACTTACTACCCATCACAAATAGACATGTGCAAAGTAATTGAAAATTCCTTCCAAAGATAAGAAAACATTATAAAACAGCAATTCGAACAAACAGGATCACTACATTAATATCCAAAATGCAGAAATGAAGCTAACAAATAAAATTATACTCTGGAACGGGAATGGATTAATCCAACACCGCAGAGAAATATTAACTACATAGGATATTCTTCGTAGAACCAAAACTAAAACATAAGATATCTTTGTGACGATCCTTGGTTCGCGCCACACAAGACTGTCTACAGGGTCGTAATGCCACTGGATGATCTCATTTCACCGGCAGTACAGGTTTAGGGATTCTCTCATACGAACAGAGTGTTTTATTTCGAAACGTCCCTCCGACGGTCCGTTTGTCAGTCTGTGACCACGCTAATGTCTAAACTACTCGTAGAATGTTTGGCAAAAAAACATACCATTATCGATCTGCCCCGACTCGAGGCCCTGCAAATTGAAAATAATTCTTTAAATATTATGGATGATATAGTTGAAGCGATTTTTACTTCAGATGAAATTAGTTCTTGACAGTAAGTTCTTGATAAAATATTACGTAAACTTATCTGAAAATATTTGTTGTTTTCACGTAATGTTTATTGAAATATGAGCAAAATTAAAAAATATTAAAACTAAGATTTTCTGAAAACGGAATTATATTTTTGTTCTTTCACGTACTCTATGGATAGCGCTAAATTCACTGAACAAAATGAAATAAACTTTATTTTGATGTATTATTTGTTTTTTTCAAGAAATTCTTTGCAACAAATGTAAGTTTTCGATACATCTCTCATGTCAGTAATATTTACATTACGGGCGTTTTTAATCAATAATTGCATTTGTGAGTGTAATTGCTTCAAATGATTTCAACTGCAGGTTCTCTAAAATTCAAAACTCTATCTCGTGAAAATGAACTAAAAATTTTGCATTTTCGTAACAACGCGTAAGCGACAGTTTTTCAACAATTTCTCCAAATGTATAAAAGAAGGTTCTGCCCTCTATGATATTTTTAAAGTCGTATTTCAGTTTATCGATAAGAAAGCGAATAATTAGGAGTAAACAAAAAACTAGTAGTTCTAGAACAGGACGTACTTTCTCACATCATTTCAGAAGTTACCATTATCGAAAATTCTGAGACTTCGACAAAAATGATATCCGCGCCATTCTTTTAATGTTTTAATGTTCTATTGGTGAAAATAAGTTTAAGAAAATGTTTTCGGGCAATTTTGAGAAAATGGTTTTCTTATAAAGTACTTAAATTTTAAGCATAAATTACGCAAAAACTATTTTTTTCTCAAACAATTTTCCGTTTTTAAAGAAAAAACAAATGGCCGTTTTTAAAGAGCTGAATTTTTAAAACGGATTCTGTTTAAGGTAAGAATCTCTACCTTCACATTTGTAGTTTTGAAATGTTAAGATTAAACAATTTTCGAAAATACAGAGTTCGCCGGAAATGGGACTTTTTTTCTGTCGAGGAGAAAATTTTAAGAGAACTAGTGGTGCTACAAAATGGCACAGACTTTCCCTTATTAGTTTATTTCCTTTGGTCTCGGCTAGCTATTCGAACTTGGTATATACTTTTGCCAGCTACCATCTATCGCCAACCAAAATTACTTTTTTAAATATTTTTTTTAAATTTTCCAGTTTCTTAATAGTAAACGGAAATATTATTTTGAGAATATTAAAGAACAGTAAAAACTTCTTTTAAATGACAATTTTCCCTTTAAAAATTTGGAGCCATTTTTAAGAGAATGGCGTTTTACCGCTACTGTAAATGCGAAATTTTGAAGCTCTTTTTCATAGGAATCTTTTATGTTTTCGAAAAACTTTATTTAAAGTCATTTAACCCTTCTGCTACTGAGGGAGGTAACTGAGTTACCCCAACGCATATTTTATTATTCTTCTCATCTTATAATTTTCTTACATTTTTGATAATTTGTTGTAGTTTTTTACATTTATTTAAACTATCATTTTGGAAAAACCTGCGTTTTTTTGCTCTTAGTCAAGCTGGAGTTACTACCTTAGACCCGTTGGTATTGATCGTTCGGGATTTAATAACGTGGTTTGAGGTTATATCGTGAGTGGGAGAAAGGAGATGGTTTTGTGACATTCCTACGAAGTGTTATTGAAGAACTGGACATGTCGAAGAATTACAGTCTTGAAAATTTTGAAAAGTTATTAATGATTCACAATCCAGGCGATTTGTGTGAAGAAGATCGTGAAGTATAGATGTTTTGTGAGCGTGATGAAGAAAATGTATAGGTTATAGATGAAGTGGACGATATTATTTGTGCTGAAGACGAGGAAAACATGAATGATGACGTATTCATCAGTTCTGGAGAGTATTAAGTGAAAGAGGCAATACAAATAATGCAATGTGCTCTAAAAGGACATCATTTGGCATTCGAGACCTCTTCGTTGTGGACGAGGTCCTGCATGTAAATATATATCGTTAAAATCTCTAAATACTTTATTAATGTATCAAAATAATGTTTAATCTGCCAAAACCAAAACAATATTACGGCATTTACGGTAAAAATATTAAAACTCAATTGAATTTTCCCTGGGGTAACTCTGTTACCCCTTTTGTATTCGACGTATGCAAAATACCTCGTTAGTCGAAGGATTAAATCACTTTTAACTCAAAAATACAATAGGGTCATTCTTTTTATACTCGACCAACAAAATTCCCGACATTTTCAAGTTACCTAAAAACACTTTTTTAACTTTTGTTTTGTGGTAAAACTATGAACAAATACAATCTTATATTTTTCTTTTTTGGTATTTTTGCATGTAATCATTACAAACACCGTTTTTCATGAAAATACAATCTTCCTCTGCAGACGACATGAACTAGATAAAACGTAATGTTAAGATTATTTACATAAATTTTGTTTGCATACTTTTCAGATTCCTTGAAGTTCTATTAAGTGCAAAAGAATAGAAATTACACATTTTATTGCGTTTCAGGTACATTTGTAACGTCATCATTGTAAAAATTATGAAACATTTTCAAAATTTATTTTCCAAAATACAGCATCTTCGATTTTTCAAACTTCAATTCCTCATTTTCCCGGAAATGAGGAATTTTGAGCTAGTTTTCACAGAAAACGGTTGAGTTTTCTAGAAAATTTATACGACACATATTAAATTACATACACTCATAAACATGATAATGTTAACAAATGTCGTAATGTAAATATTAACGACGTGATAGACAAGTCAACAAAATTACATTTTTGTAATTTTTGAAAAAACAACAGAATAGAGCAATATGGCATTTATGTCATCTCATGGAGTACATTTAGCACTATCCTTACCAGAAGAAGGAATTCTGAGCGGTTTTGAGAAAATCGTGTTTTTGAAAAGTTTTAAATGGCTACATTTTGCCACCCAATATTACGCAAAAACTACTAAACGGTTCAAACAAATGCTACCTGACTTTAAAGCAAAGAACTCACTTTGGAGAACGAATTTTATTTGAAGGAAAAATCTCTATCTTCAATTTTGTAGTTGGAGGAAGATGCCGAAAAGAATCCAACTTTTGCAATCTTCGCAAAGTCAGAGTTAACCGTGGAAATCGGACCTTAAAACACCTTAATGACTGTATTTTACTCTATTCTTACAAGAAAATTTTGAAGCAAAAATTAGGAGCCGTTTTTGAGGAAAAAGTTTTGAAATTGGTCGGATGGGCTTTCATGTGTAAGTATGCCCAAATTGTTTTAGAAAGCTTTTCAAAATCTAAAAGCTTCGACTCGAGCCAGATGAACAGGGGTTTTCTTCAATCTGGAAAGAAATGGTACGCATGGTTTAGGCTTCTGGACGGACCGACAGACGGGACGTTTTTGCTTTCCAGTTGGTTTCGTCGATAATCACAGACCTACCAAAAACCGGTATTCTGGGTACACCGCGTGTTAGGGGATTTTAGCAACTGGTTTTATACACTTTTTCGTTTATCATGCGCGGCAATGAAATAGTTCTTTTTCCTGCCGAAAATTTGCAATTTTTTTCGCAGCATTACATAAATTTCCCTCTATACTACGTATATTACTCCATATATAGCGTATGGATGCGGAAAAGTAAAATTGGAACAGCTTTTTCAAGGAAAAAATGTAAAAACTGTCTATATTTCGCCAAATTACGCAAAAACGCTCATATTATTGATCAAATTGTAGTACATGACCGTAATTTCAAATGTATCTTTAAGGAAGAACTGTTCATAAAAACTCTCTCATTTCAATATTGTAGTTGTAGGAAGGCGCCGAAAACGTTTTTGGACGTCTTATTTGTCGAAAAATTAGTTATTTCAACGAAAATGTGACCTTCACCATTCCGTAAGCGTTCTTTACGCTATCCGAGGCAAACTTAATCAAAATTTTTTGAAGCAATTTTTGAGAAAATCATGAAAATATTGAGGGTCATGAAAAAAGAACCCCTCAAAATCAAAATGTTCATTTAAAACTCAGAGGGCCTTGATTCTTTTAAATCGATGGAGGAATATTAATTCGGAGAAAATCGGCAGAACGGTTTAGGCGCTAGCGTTGACCGCAAAAGGAGGAACGGAGGAACAGACAAAGAGACTTTGCCGTCAATCATTTTTCTGTATCAAGATCCCAAAAAACATGGGATTTTATTTCACATCGTGTTACAGGAAGTAATTTGCAATATGTATATAGTACACGATTTAACCACTTATTCTTTACCAGGACCTGGCAATAAGAATTTTCTGTCGAAAATTCTCCAGTACACGATACAACACTTTCTCTTGTCACGAAAAAGTATGAGAAAGTAAAAATGTATTACAGGCGCCTATAGATAGTTGCTGTAAAGAGGATGGGAAAATCGAAAAGCTAACTCAGACCAAACGTATCAAGAGACTAACGAATACGAGAATAGCGAGTTGCTTTTAATCTGAGGGTTGTTTCTACTTGTAAAATGCAGTATTTTACGCCTCTGAAAGGGACAGGTCTCACATCCACTAGTGAGATAGCTAGTTCTTGCGTGGCTTGGTTATTCTGAGGTATGTGAAAGAATAATAGGAAGTTGTTCAATTTTCTAAGCCGTGAGTGAAAATATTGATTTTTTTTGGCAACGCTGCGTAGCCCCTTATCTCATTTCACCTGGAGTCGAATGTTCTTCCAAGCGGAATTGGCAAGACGGTAGTAGCTTGAGGTGTATGAGAGAAAATCGATAATCTCTCTCACCAAAAGAGATAAATTTATTCAACTCGTTTATGAACTATTAATATTTAGTAAGCACGAAGACATCACTAATATTGTCGCCAGAATCGTCATTTTTTGCGTTAACGTTTGCCAGAAATAGTGTTTTGGAATGAAAAAAATACTATTAATTTTTTTACTCAAAATGTGTATTATCTTTTGTTGTGTGTTAAAGACAGAAAATATAAAATATATTTCTACATACATCTGAAATTGTTAAATAATAATATAACATTGTAATTAACTCCAATAGCATAATCAATAGCCAGGAAAATTTCCACCTTCGATACTCTTTTCGAGAAATTTAATTTTGTAATGAATTTAGTTTGAATGAATAGTTTAGTAAGTTGGTAGAATTTTTGGGAATAATGGATAAAAAATACCTACGCAGACTGGGATTTGAACCCCCGTAATCCCGAGGTCTGGAAATAGTATCTCTGTGATACTGAGCCATCTATTCCGTGTCTTAAAGCGTTTCTTATAACAATACATTTCTTATCGACGAAACTTGAAAGCAATATTACTTATTACAAAGATTAATGTCAATTAAATTTCAATGGGCAGGAATCACAGAAGTTTTTCAAATATTTACCTCCCAATGGAAGTGAAAATATATACGATCTCCGATAAAATAAATGTAATCTAAATAGTTGGGGCAGAGAACGTAGATTTGAAAAATCTAGGCGCAATCTGTAGGGTTGTGGTCCATCGCCATTAACCCCTCATGCCAAGATATTTCCAACAGGAAATATTTACATTTCTGGTCGACACACGA